>KV458818.1:0-228345 GCA_001662605.1 Pseudogymnoascus sp. 05NY08
CAGTGCCCTGTGTCCTTACATTACTAAATAGCACATATTACTATAATTAGTATTTATAGCTTTATAACAGTTAAGACTATTTTGTACGTTAAGTTCTACTAGACTAGCATATTAAGTGATAATTACAGCTTCTTAAGACTAGCTGCAATAGTCTGCCTTTAGAGAGCGTCTTTCTATTACCTTTAATTTTAGAAGACGTAGATATGCCTTCGTAGCTTACTAAGGGTATTCTTTACTTTAATATTACTTTTAGACAAGCTTATTAGAATCTATATAGCTCCTTACTTACACTAATAACTTTTAGCTTACTTAGTAGGAGCAGCTTTTAAAGTCTTAAGAGCATCTTAAATAGCAATATTAATAATATAGGCTATACATTATACGTCTCCTTCCTTAACTCTAAACGTCTATAGCTGTTATGTCGTCACTTCCTAGTCTTTAGCTATTTTCTTATATTCTATAAGCATAATAGTATTAGCTAAAGCGTTATCTCTTATATAGGTAAAGATAGCTCCTATAATACCTATATCATCTATTACAAGTGCTAATTGTTAAGCTAGATATTTGCTACTATAGATAGGCTCTTAAAGATGTATAACGTTAAGTACTTTAGACTTCTGTTGCCATTTATCGTTAATCTAGTGTGCTATAATAGCAGCGTAGTCTATATAATTCTATGTAGACTATACATCTGTTGTTATTAATATCTAGCCTCCTCTCCTAATATAAGAATTAAGCTTAAGTTATAGCTAGCCTTAGTAGTATAAGAACTAACGCTAAAGTTCTTAGTGTAGCGTATAAGCTAATATTAATATAGTTGTTAGGCTTAAGAATTAAACTAATTCATAGAATAAATAGCTTTTAATAAGGCATATTAATAGATTATTTAACATAATAAACTATAGTAATAACTCCTTATATTTCAAAGGATTACTAGACTGCTTTAATATAGCTAATAGGCGTAGGCTAAAGAACGATAATGTACTACTTAACGTACTAGATGGCTGTCTATTCTCATTTTTAAGGGCGTATGATACTATTAGATGCTTTAAAGAGTAATGCCTCTATAAATTACCTATCAACGACTGCTTTAGCCCTTGTGGCGGTATTAAAAATCCGCAGTCTAGCTGTAAGCATACTATCTTTATAGTTAGCAGCTGAGTATTAAGCAGTTCCTAACAATATAAGCCCTTTGTAAATAGCTTTGAAGTCGTTAGTAGTAGTACAACCCTTAGACGTTAAAGTATATTACTTAGTAATCCATTAACTACTTCAACTAATGGTAGAATAGGGGTAGATTAAGGTATAAGATATAGTAACGATAGCTCTTCTATTTAAGAATAGCTCTCATGATCTAACAGCAAATCTAATAACTCAGAGTCGCTCATTATTACAGCGGTAATCGTCATAATATGGTAATTAGACTGCTATTACAGATTCAATTATACTACGTCTACTGTGGCCTTAGCATCCTTAGCATCCTTGGCAATATCCGTATGATCCGGATCATGATCCAGATCTCACGGATACGCCAAAATTATGACGGATAGGATAGATCCGGATCATGATCCGGATCGGGTCGGGTCATCTACGACCTGTGCCGAACACTGATTAACCGAATGAATTTATAAAACTGCTAAATGGAGTAAATACTTTATAAGACAAGTGCCAAATTTGGAAGAAATATTCTACTTAATACCTTCTATAGATCGTCGCTCCGTTCACATTAAAAAGTCACCATTCTCAACCCCAAAGGAGCAAATACACTTGAGCACTCCTGTCCGCGTCTACCTGTATAAAACCAAATTCACAACAGAGGTAAGGAAGTGCAGTTAAAAACAATTAATTACATCTACGCTAAGACACCTGTATACCTGCAATACCAAGCCTAGTGAAACTCCGTTCCCTCGTATCATCAAACTATAATCGACATATAAAAACACAAAACCAATCAGAGATTATAACTCCTACATCCAAACCTCCCTTCGCCTCTCTGAACCTCTGACCTTCCTAAATCCCATCTCAGTGATGCTGCGGCATGTGTAGCTGATACAGGTCATGTGGCGGCGGTGGCGAGACAGTTGATGGAGCACCATTGTACGCGAGCGCTGCAGACACAGCAACTGGATCGTGCACGGGGGAGACCGAGCGTGCGATGGTTGACGGGGTAGTCATCCCTTGGTGCACGTACTGCCCCGGGGCTCCATACTGTCCATGAGGGGCGTATTGAACAGGTTGTACTGGGGTTGCGTACTGAGCAGGTTGTACTGGTGCGGTGTATTGTCCAGGTGGCGCGTATTGCCCCGTTAAAGAGGGTTGAACTGGGGCAACATATTGTCCCTGAGCCGCATATGATGCTGGAGCTTGCTGTGGCTGAGGTACAGGTTGCCCTGGAGCTACATACTGTTCTGTAGCTACGGAATGTACTGATTGTGGATAGTGACCCACTGGCGCTTGAGCACCATATGGCGCTGGAGGTTGTCCATATGGCCCAAGAGGAACATAGTGGTGGCCTTGTAGGCCTATCTTCTGCTCCTGGGACATGCCACCCTCCGAGTGTCGCTGTCTTAGGCCGCCAATGATAGCAACGACGAGAAATATAGAGATGGTGGTGATAGTGTACATAAACGAATCGGCGTGGCTAACAGCCGCCATGGCCGTGGCGGTCATGGAATGAGACTGGAAGTTGATGATGGATGCGTTAACCAGGGCGACGAGGAACCGAAGGAATAAGGCGGGAATAACAATAAATATCATAAGGAAGGTCCCCTAGAGATCTATTAGTTACGGATTCTTCTGCAAAGCTGGTGAGGAGAGTATACCTTAGAAGGCCGCTTGAATACGGCCACAAAAGATAAGATGGAAAGGTACATCGAGATGCCGAAAATGTATGTCGAATAGAAAATAGTCGTATAGTTCGAACCGTCATTCGTGATTTGGGAAGCGCTCCCGGCGATGAATTGACCATAAAGTGCGGAATAGAAGCTGAAGGCTACCAAGGCGGGCACCCAAAGAAGTCCTATTAAGCCATTGGAGAAGACAGCCAGCTTTCCACTCCCGTGACTCATGTCTTCAAGTATAGTACGCGCGATGATGGCGACTATCATGATATCGCCGATTAGAGAGAAAAGCCGTTCAAAGATGAGGGCAATTAGGAAATTCTTGGATGTAGCGTTGCCTGACTCTACCATTGCGGTTTTTATAACCACAATGAGTAGATGTCTAAACAAAACAGTTAGTTTCAGTCCAAGATTCAATGCATATAGCACAATGGGTAGGAACCTTACAGAAACATGCAGAAAGCAGCGAAGAGATATCCAGAGTTTCGCAGCTTGTCTGTTCCCTTCTCCCGAATCCATTTGAACCGCCTTGTGAGAATCATACACAACACAATGACAAGCATTGCTATGATGTTTATCGCAAAAAGGGTGTTGACTGTTGCATCCTAGTCGTTTGTTAGCTAATTTTGAGAAGGTGCTTTTTGAGTTCTGTATATTCACCCGCCACCTGTAGCTAGCCAAGCCGCCGATAGACGTATTGTAGTTTGAATTCTTTGATTCACCACTGCCGTAATCATAATTGTAATCATCACTATTACCACTGCCACTGCCACTTCCAGTACCATAATCATAGTCCCCATAAGCGCTGCCACTTCCGCTGCCGCTGCCAGTACCATAATTGTAGTCGGTATCACCACTTCCGCTTCCACTTCCACTTCCACTTCCACTTCCACTTCCACTTCCACTTCCACTTCCACTTCCACTTCCACTTCCACTTCCACTTCCACCCCTTCCACTTCCACTTCCACTTCCACTTCCACTTCCACTTCCACTTCCACTGCCGCTGCCACTGCCGGTACCATAATCATAGTCGGTATCACCACTCCCACTGCCGCTGCCACTGCCAGTACCAGTACCAGTACCGTAATCATAGTCTTCATCACCACCACTACTACCTCCACCATAGCTTCCTCCGGTGCCTTTCTTCGGAGCCATCGCAAAGACGTGTATAGGTGCTGCCTCGTGACGATTCGGATGGTTTTCTCTGGAAAGGCTTTACAGCTTCGCACTTCGCACCAAATTGACCGGACAGATAGTGAGCCATTTTCAGAAAGGAGGACACCCAAGAACTTTAAAGCGGAAAGGGTCCAAGGGGCCAGAACCGTAGGGCTGGTAAGGGTAATCATCGGCTAGTGAATACCCCGAGCTTATTCCAGGTCAATGGGTCCACTAGGATTTGACAGCACGCCTAATTGGTGCCAAGCGAGGCGAAGCTCCATGTGCTGCACTCTGATTGAGCACGAACAAATTCAGCCTTGCCGATCAAATTCCACAACAACAACTCCCAATTTCGACTCATTTCACATAGCCAGTGAAATATCGGATATTACGAGCGGCGCAGCGACTTGTGGTGGCTGTTAGTGTCGCGGAAATGCGAATAGTCTATAATTATTCCACTGATTACGGAGCTGGGATACTCGCATCAACCATTACAGCAGCGTGAAGTTGGAACTATTCGCGTTATGCGGCATTCTCACGACCTCCATAGATAGGTAGAGACATTACTATGCACTCCACTCAGAGCTCTCATACCCGTCAACCAGCGTAACATACTCCTCGCCCGCAGCAACCCACCCCTTAATCCCGCCCGTAAGTGTGCAGCTCTCCATATCAGCTTCCTTACCCTGCGCCTTAATATAATCCTGGAACCACCCCGCTGCACGTCCCCCACGACCGAGCGACGAACCTGCCGATTATCAGTTTCCAAGTTCCCCATCACCAATAATCCTGAGAGTAACTCACCACAGTACCAAACGATCGTCTTGACCCCCGCGGCGGAGAATAGGTTAAACAGCTGCGGAATGTTGGGGTAGAGGGATTGCGCTGGTAGATTGATGGATCCACGTATCGTTCCGCCCTGGTGTTGTCAGCTCTATCCGAAATTATCACCCTCGTGGAATAATGCAGCACTCTCATCTTCATGGTAAGAATCTAGCGCAAACATACCTTATAATCGTTCCTCCGCAGGTCAACAAGCACAAAGTCTTTCCCAGGCACCTTGCCCTCGGTCAACCAAGAACGCATCTGCTCCCGCGACACAGGCGTCGCAACCGACTTGGGAGATGGGAACGCGGCGTGCCAAGGCTGTTCCTCTGTTGGAGGGGCGGGGGCGCTGGTGTTTGCCATGATTGATACTCTGGAGGAGGTAGAAGAGAGTCGCGAAGAAAAATATGGGCGAAGACAGGTATGGACGCTGCTGGATGAGAAGTACGATATTCGACCTACCGAATGCATTTTACGGCTTCTCACCTGCTTTATAAGCAACTGGATGCTGTCGTCGATATAAAGTGGCTATCACGTGATACTGGATTGACGTGCCGCCCCACTGTTCTCCTTGACGAATGTCACTCGGTTATGGTGATTGGCTTACATCAGTTGATTTGACTTACAGTGGATCTGAGACCCTTCTGAGCGTTGACATTTTGATAAGATATGAGAATAATTGCTTGTGGACTTTTCTTATAGATATTCAAAAGGATGTCACCGTTAGAGATTATATACTAGCTACATCTTGGATATTCTTTTGATGAAAGTATCATGAACCCCCTAGATCGAAGTTATGTCAGTCAACGATACAGAGCCTGCCAGCCAGGAGACAACAAAACGCCATTCGAAAGTCGATGAATTGCCCAGCGATACCGAGAAAAATCCTCCCATAACCATCGACAAAGATGCAGAAGAACAGCCTACAGCAGACTCCGAAAACAGCCGCCATTTCCCCAAAGAATCAGCCTTCAAGAGCCTCGGCCTCCTCGATCGCTTCCTAGCAGTCTGGATCTTCCTCGCCATGGCCATTGGTATCATACTTGGCAACTTCGTTGACGACGTCGGGCCAGCATTACAAAAGGGAACATTCGTTGGGGTATCTATTCCCATAGGTGCGTATCTGCAATCCACGCCTATACTTCTCACCAAACTAATCAACCCCAAGCCGTCGGCCTGCTCGTAATGATGTACCCCATCCTCTGCAAAGTCCAATTCGAAACCCTCCACGTCGTCTTCCGCGAACGCGAAGTCTGGATCCAAATCCTCTTTAGCATCGTTCTCAACTGGATCATTGCCCCTCTCCTCATGGTAAGCAACCCTTCCTCCCTCCACCCCCAACCCTCAATTATCACACACACCACCAACCCCTCTTATTACAGCTCGCCCTATCCTGGGCCTTCCTCCCCGACAAGCCCTCCCTCCGCGAAGGCCTCATCCTCGTCGGCATCGCCCGCTGCATAGCCATGGTCCTAATCTGGACCTCCCTCGCCGGCGGCTCAACCTCCTACTGCGCCATCCTCGTCGCCATCAACTCTCTCCTGCAAATGGTCCTCTTCGCCCCCCTCGCCATCCTCTACATAACCATCATCAGCCGCGGCACCGCCTCGCCCATCTCCTACGCCACAGCCGCCCAATCCGTCGCGGTATTCCTCGGAATCCCGCTCGGTGCTGCGATCCTCACGCGACTTGTGCTGCGACGCGTTTGTGGCGCAAAATGGTACGAGGGCGTCTTCATCCGGTTTATAAGCCCGCTCTCCCTCCTTGGTCTCCTCTTCACTATCCTCGTCCTCTTCGCCTCCCAGGGACGCAACGTCGTCCATCAAATCGTCTCAGTCGTCCGCGTCGCCGCGCCTCTAATTGTGTATTTCGCGCTGATATTCTTTCTCGCGCTGCTCGCGTGCTATAAATTGGGGTTCGGGTATAAGCTGGCGACGACGCAGGCGTTTACGGCGGCGAGTAATAATTTCGAGTTGGCTATTGCGGTGGCGGTGTCGGCGTTTGGGCCGGATAGCGGACAGGCGCTTGCGGCGACGGTGGGGCCGTTGGTGGAGGTGCCGGTGCTTTTGGGGTTGGTGTATGTGGTTAAGTGGGTGGGGAGGAGGAGGGGGTGGAAGGATTGAATGATGTACGAGGTGTATTAGAAGGTGTATAGATTGTGCTGGTAGAGTAGGGTGTTGTGGAGTAAAACATGTTAGTTGTTCTCGGAGTATTTTATATAGAATATAATTAATTTAATCAGATATTTTAGACAGCTTTTTACTTGACGTATGAGTAATTAAAAACTTTGATTTGAGTGGATTTTCTCCAGCGGAGTGGTATATATATACAGCGCCCATCTAAATAACCACGCCTATCTTACCCCCTCTAATTTTATTATAAAATATGCTAGCCACCCATATCTATCCCAAAATATATGACCCAATAAAAGAAATCCTTGGAGATGCATCCATCGCCAATTGACGGTATTATATGCCCCAAAACACCAAAAACTATGTGGGTATCTCAGCGCTCAAATAATCTTTATCTTGAACCCCGTCTGGATCCAGCGACTCGCCACGAAAAGCGACGTTCCAATGACCATACCCACACCGCAAAACACCTGCACGCCCGTGTACTCTCCCTCCATGCGCGTTAGCAGGGCACCCGCGATTGGGTTCCCCGTCAGCCCAGCCAAGGAGATGATGAAGTACAGCGTGCCCATGCGGACGCCGATCTCGCGGACATCCGAAATTTGCGCAACGCACGAGGGGGAGATGGAGACGAATGCGCCGGAGGAGAAGCCGTAGAAGGCGCCGAAGAGGATGATGGGGATGGCACCGCGAGAGGGCAGCCAGAGCGCGAGGACGAGGATCGCGGAGAGGGCGGAGGTGGCAATCAGGGCGTTGAAGCGGCCGTAGCGGTCGGCGAAGATGCCGGGAATGATGCGGCCGAAGATGCTGGGTGGGGTTAGTAAGTGTTAAATGGGGAGGGGCGAGGAGGCTTACCTGACTGAGTTGACGATGGGGATGAGGTAGACAGCGAGGCTGGGGGACATCCCGTAGTGGATCCCCTGGAGGATGATGAAGTTGAAGGGAATGAATGTGCCGAAGAAGAAGAAGAAGCAGCCGAGACATAGCAGCAAGTAAGCTGGTTCACTCAGGGGTCTAACGAAGTCCATGATCGACCTCTCTCTCTTGGTTGGCTTGATGTGCGACCTGATGGTAAGGTTGGCAATGATGAGCATGCCGAGGAAGACAAAAGCAGTTATGCGCATGGTCCAGGCGAAGCCCACCTTCGGAATCAGCTGCGTGACCATGATTGGGAGAACGACGCCGCCGAGCGAGGAGCCAGACGCTGCGATTCCGAATGCTGCGGCACGGTTGCGCAGGAACCATGTTGGGAGGACGTTCATGGCTGGGTAGAAGATGGCGGAGGCACCGATGGCGCTGCACACTCCTTGCGAGAGGAAGAACTGGTAGTATTCCGAGGACAGCGAAACCATCATCAGTCCGAAAACGTGGCAGACGGAACCGAAGAAGAGGAGGTAACGAGGTCCGTAGCAGTCAAAAATATATCCGAAGAGGGGACCACCGGCGAACATTAGGAAGACCTCCATCGAGGGGATCCATGCGATGGTGCTCGGTGTGTATTCCTTCAGCTGATGCCCCTGGTAGTATTCCTGGAAGATACCAATACAGTTTATCCACCCGAAACTGCAGAACATGGCGCACCACGCGCCGAGGACGACAAGCCACGCAGCGCGACCGCCATCAGGAAAATTTGCGGGGTTGGGGGCTCCGGGTGGCAGAGGGTTGTGCGATGGGGCGCGCGCATTTTTCTCGAGGTCTGCGTTTGAATGGATTGTCGCAGCGTCTGTGTCGATGGGTTCGCTCTTAGACTGGACCCGTGCGACGGCATCGGTGCCGGTGACAGCCCCATTATATACTGGCCCGAGGTCTCCAGCCTCGATGGCCTTGTCGTTGTCCTTCATTGACGACGATGAAGTCGAAGGTGCTGTGTAGGTAGGTGCTGCCATTGCTGTTGGAGGCGCAAGATCGTTTGCTATGCCGTCGGGTTAGAGCAAGCGATGCGACTCTGATGTTGAAGCAAGGCAAAGAAGTTGAGGCTCAGGTGGTGAGGCTCAGATGATGTCGTTGCGATGAGTATATATACTCTGCATGTGCTATGTGCTTATGTGCGTTTGACACGGAAACTCCGAGCTTGACCGATCCTCCGTGGAAACTCCGCCGGTCTGAGTCACGGTCAGCGTTATATTTTAGGCTTTAAGAGTGGATTTGTCAGTAGCTCACCTGTTGCAGTTCATCTACGTATTTTTGGTCCAACTCTAGGATCGGTAGGAGGGAGGGGGGCTGCAGGACGTAAAGATTTATGGCGGACATGGTGAGATTTTGGACCCCCTCATCAACACAAAAGTCCTAGCTCTTTACCCCAAATTAACCCAGCTCCCCACCATTGTACCCTGGGAACCCTGGGAATAGGGCGGCCATAGCGTGACAGCATACCTTGTTGGGCGGCGTACTCTGAGAAAAGACAGACGCCGGACGGCCCTACGAGTGGACGAGCTCGGTCTCAGCAAGGAGTTAAGGTATGTGACGGCCGGGTAGGGAGTAGCACAGCATGGATCTGCAGTGGGTTGTGTTTGAAGCTGGCGACGGCGAATGAGCGTGGTGTACGACTGTGTCTAAGGACGCCAACGTGGAGTTCGCGCGGGGATGATCCCTGGGAAGCGAGCACATTCGGCCTTTCGCTCTCTGGGTTCGCTGCAATCCTTCGCTCTTACGGCTTACTGCCGAACACCGAGTCCGATCAAAGGGGCCTGTCAGAAGGCTTGACTTCTGACAGCTTATAAATCCGCGATATAAATCCGCATATGAAAAGAAGAAAGGGAGAAAAGAAGAAAGGCATTGAAAGGACTCAATAACACGACTATTATGTAAAGCATCATCATCATCATCTGCGTAGAGTGTAGTCTCTATATGTACGTATCGTATATGTCTCTGCGTATAATATCTTTCTCTCCGTATAATACCTTCACGTGTGTATAACATCTTCATAGACAGAGTAATCACGGAAGAATTACTCCATATTTCGCGCACGCGTCCACCACGTTTACCACGTACTACGACATCATGCAGTACCAGAGACATCGGATCGGATTTAGACGGTTTCCCCATGTAAATTCGGCTGAGGAGCCGCGACCTTGCATGAGCAAAGATTACCAACGTGCTTCAGACTCATACTACAGTACTAGTTCTACTACTGTATCACTGATCGTACAATATATCCCCCTTTTTAACCCTCGCGCAATAACCAGTAATACACTTCCCTACTACCCACACCCATCTACTTCTTAACATCGTTTGCACCGCTCGCTGCCTCATCAAACTTCACCTTCCCGTCCTTGCCGACGCTGGCAACGTGGAAGCCCGTAGGCGCATCCACCTTTGGCAGCGGCGCCACCTCCGCCTCAACCAGCGGCTCCCTCGCCAACGTCACTGCATCCTGCACCGACCCAGCCGGACTATCCGCCACCTCATTGACATCCCTCGTCGTCATCACATCGCTAATCCGCGACGCCCTCGACGACAACAATAACGTCGTCGGGCCATGAAACTGCAAAAACAGCCGGTCGCCCCAGATAGTCCTGCGCGCCGACGTCCTCAGCGCGAACGCGAGGTCAGTCACCGTGCGCCACGTCTTCGTCTCGGACATGACGCGGAAGAACTTGACGTTCTGTAGAAGGCGGGTAAATCCGAGGTTGGGGACTTGAAAGCGGAAGTTCGAGGACTTGAAACGGTAGGGTAGCGGCGGGTGCTCGCTCATGGTGTACGCCACCACGTTGCCGGGATGTGCGACGTACTCTTCCCCTGGTTTGAGCTTGACCTCGTAGATCTGGCCCGAGCCGGAGAAGGCGACGAGGCCGCGGCCACGGATCTGTGAATTACCCCAGTGCGCTATGTTCATTGACGTGTTTGCCCGGGGAGTGACGGAGAGGGTGTGGCCGGTCCATGCAAGAAGCGCGTTCCGCTGTGTAACCATCCAATCGACGGTGCCATTGAGGTGCACGACAACTAGTGATGTGATCGGGGATTTCGTAGAGATGAGAGCTGTGATCGGACTCGTTGATGTGATGCGCTGGTAAAGAAATGGGATGCCTAGTGCGGCTCGTCGGAACGGTTCCAGGAGGGAGAGGGTCGATTGTGCCTTTGATCGTTAGCTGTGCTATGTAACTGCTGCATGTTTACTCGTACATTTTCTACCTTCCCACTGACGCCAACTAATGTGCCCCGCCTTGTGTATAGGCGTTGCGATGCTGATAATGAAACCGAGAGAAGGGAATATGGCGCGCCGATGACCTCAAAGCGCGCATCTGTCTGGGGTTAGTAATTATACGACGCGAATATCCGGGCATATCCTACCTGCTGTGCTTGACGACTCGCTCTGGCTGCTGAACGGGTCTTCTCCAGTAATTGGCGTCTCTGACGTCGGAGCCGCAGTGATCTGAATCGCTCGGCGCTGTATATGAGGCGCAAGGCGGCGGGCTGGTCGGCAGTGCCTCGCAGCTCCTGCTAGTGATGTATGCCCGCGCATACTGATATGCTCCTGTCAAATCCTGCGTCGCAATTCGGCTGGATGCTCGTGCTCTCCAACTTTCGCCAACTTTTGGGAATGGTCGGGTCGGATCGCCAGGTAGGCGGTGGGAGGCGGCAATAAATGGGAGCTCCGTCACCCCGTCAACCGCGTACTGGTGTTTGCCCTTCCCCTTCGCGCTTCCACCGCTACTTGCCTGCTTCAATTGCGTCAACGACAACTCACCCAATTCTTTGAGACTCGGCAACCAGCAGCACGGGGAGGGAGGTTTTTTTGCTTCTTTTTAATTTAGACGACACTTTTTTACTGTCCTTACTGCATTGCGAAGGCTGCCTATATTGATAATGTCTGTGCGTGTTGTTGCCAGGATACGGCCCACTCTGGGCAAAGAGCTCGAGAAGGATACGATTGTGCGAGCGGAAGCCGGCGAAGATGGGAAGCCGATGAACATTGTGCGCATACCGAACCCGAGGAATGAGGCCGAGGAGTTCAGCTTCGCGTTCAATGGCGTCTACGACCAGAGCACGAGCCAGGAGGAGCTCTTCACGAACGAAGGTAGGTCATGATGTATGAATTTGCTCTATGACCGGTTTTTTAACCGCAGACAGTTTCTCCACATCTCAAAGCCCTATTCCAGGGACTCGATGTCACGATATTCGCATACGGAGTTACAGGGACGGGGAAGACGCACACAATGCGTGGTGGCTTGAAGCTCTCGGAGCGTGGTGTCATCCCCAGGTTGCTCAGCGGCATTTATAGACGTGGGCGAAAGGTGGTCAAGGATTCCGGGGGTGAGACCTCGGTCTCCGTGTCGCTGTCGTACTACGAAATCTATAATGACAAGGTCTTCGACCTACTTGAGTCGCCGGATAAGCGCTTGCCGGCTGGACTGCCATTGCGCGAAAAGGATGGGAAGACAATCGTGGTTGGCTTGTCAGAGCGTGAATGCAATGACTTGAAGGACTTCGAGGGTCTATATATTGAGGCGAACAACAATCGCAGTACAGCTGGCACGAAGCTAAACGCGCAGAGTTCTCGTAGCCATGCCATCTTGATGGTGAAGGTTATTCAGACAACAGGCGACGAATCGAGGATAAGCACTGCTTCAGCCATTGACTTGGCTGGATCAGAGGATAACCGCCGCACTGAAAACGGAAAGGAGAGAATGGTGGAGTCTGCTAGCATCAACAAGAGCTTGTTCGTCCTGAGCCAGTGCATTGATGCTATCAGCAGAGGGGACAAGAGAGTCCCATACAGAGAGTCGAAGATGACTAGGATCTTGTCGTTGGGTCAGAACAGTGGCATAACTATCATGGTCCTGAATCTGGCCCCGCTTCGGAGCTATCATCTCGACACGCTGAGCAGCTTGAACGTTAGCTCCAGGGCCAAGAGAATCGAGGTCCGCGAGATCGAGAATGAAGTGGTTTTCAAGCAACATCCGAAATCGATGTCTAATCTCTCCGGATCGACGATCAATCGACAGCCATTGCGCCCTCTAGCAAACGCACACAATACGAACATAGCGCCCGCTGCTGCTACCACGAAGGCAGGAGACAAACCGACGAAGGCTTTCTCAGTCTACTCGGACCGTACCAAGCCTACAAAGCCAGCTACGACTGTCACACGGACGAACTCTAAGCGCTTGTCAGACGGCGGCCGTCCTTCAAGAACTGCGCGTCCGGCTTTATCCAGTCGAGCACCTGATCCTGAGCTGTCGACCGCCAAAATTGAAGAGATGGTCGAGCGCAAGGTTTCCGAAATCCTAGCCTCGCGTGCTGCGCAGACAGCGTCCGCACCCATCCCCGCTGCAGTGAGTGATGAGGTGCAGCGCCGGCTCGACGCACTGGAGCGAAAGATTGAGGAGAGTAATGGCGCAGCAGAGGATTCGCGGAATGAGGGGCTAAGATTCCTGTTGATGGCGAAGCAGCACAAAGAGCATGGGCAGGATAGTAGCGCGTTGAAGATGTACGAGATGGCATTGCCTTATTTTCCTGGCCAGGTGAAGCTGGAAAGGAAGATTGAGGCACTACGCTCGAGAATCAGGGCGAAGAAGGAAGAAGAGCAGCATCATGTGATGGCACAGAAGCACCAGAGTCTACCTACGAGCGGGCATTTAGCCACGAGACCTATCCAGCAACTTCCTACTCTAGCGCCATCTTTCGAGGCTGTCTCCGAGGCGCCAGCGTCGAAGAAGCGCAAGATGAAGGTGCGACCTGATAACGACGATGACGACTTTAGCGGTTCTATCGTTGCCGATGAAGACTCTTACGACGACGACGACATCCTCAGCCACAAGCCGCTCAAGGCTCGCAAGTCTAAAGCTTCCAAGCCCTTCGTCTTCACGTTCGGCGACGAAGCAGCGGCCCTCACGCCACGAAAGCGCTTCATCCTCGATGCGGTGAACTCGCGTGACATTGGGCAAATTAAGGGGCTCAATGGCATCGGGGCGAAGAAGGCACGAGATCTACTTGAGTTCCTGGACTTGCAGGCTGAGGAAGAGGGGGGTAGGATCGAGAGTCTGGGGCAGCTGGTTGGGGTGCCGGGGATGGGGGGGAAGACCGTGGAGAGGATGTATGAGGGCGTTGCTGTCGGTGTTTGAAAGGGGTGTGTTGTATACCCGGTGCGTGGTTTGGGGATGATTGTTCCCATGCGTGCTTGTCTTTTGAGCCGTTTGGATTAGGGGGCGTTTGCATTTGCATGTGCTGGGAGTTATTGGAAGGGGCGGGGTTTATCTTGGGGGCGTTTTTGTCTGGTTAGACATGTTTGGACTTTAGGCCATTCAATTGAGGATTTGGCTCTTGTGATTCTCATTTCTGTTATCGTCCCCTCCCGTCCCGTGTCTCTACCGATCTCTATCATCCCGATCCCGCCTTACCAATCAATCACCAATCCCGACGGCTATGTTTTCTCCAATTCGACCCCCCGTTCCTACCACATCCAAACACCGAAACTGACGTCACTCCCTCCCTCAAGCCCACAGAATCTATCCCAAAACTGCATTGCTTGCGGATTAACCTTTGGTTCCGAGCCCGCATCCCCCCTCTCCGTTCCAGCCACTCCAGTGGATCCCGCAACGCCCAATGACACTGCACTGACACACTGGCACCGGCCACACCGAGACCTGTTTGTGGCTGGTAAGGCGGGCGGGGACCCCTTTTCGCCACATCCAGGGTCAGGAACGAAGAGCTCTCGGTGGTCCCTACCCTATGCACATGCACGCCAACCTAAAATCGCAGTTGGACGGGAAAGTACTTGGAGATACAGCGGTCGACTGTGAACTGAAGTGGAGTCATGAATGCTAAAAAGTATGGTAAGGTAGGGAAGGAAAGCGGAGCGTGTGGCTTGTTCTCTCCACCACATCTATTGCCCCCATTCGGCGAGTCCTATCGTTCAACCATCGTACATTCCTCATATCGAAGGGATCTCCTCGCCTTCCCCGTCCCTCGCCACACTCACCTGCCTCTGACGCCAATCATCCTCTCCTGTGTGTCTATCTGCCACCACGTATGCCGTCCGCGCCAGCGCCAGACAAGCTTTCCATGTCTATCCACCCCGCTGCATATCCTTACCTCTTATCTATTAGCGCGCACCACGCGGCGGCGGCGGCCACGGCCCTACTATGTTCTCGGGCATAATTTGCTGCGGCTCAGTAGGATGGATATCTGCACCCCCTCTCGAGATTATGCTTTAAGGAGTCGACTGTGCAGCGATAGCTTCCCCCCCATCAGCTCCAGCTCCAGCCACAGCAACTGCATCCCGTCCGTCCCATCCCATCCCATCCATCCCATCTCATCCCGTCCCCCAGAATCCCCCAACATCCCCCCCTTCAAGTGCCCGTCGATCACAACCCGCCTTCTCGCACACGTGCCCTGCCCATGCCCATCCGCACGCTTGCCACCCTCCCCCCGTGTCCCACGTCTCCCTTTGTGGCGCTCACGAGTGCCGCTCACCGCCCAGTCTAGAATCATACAGAGGAAGTCAGCCAAACTACCATCTGCAGCCACGCAATCCTCTCCTGTCGCATGCTTCCTGTCGCACCCAGCGCGTCTCTCCTCACCTGCCCCCCTGAATATTATCTCGTACTTCGTATCTGCACATCTCCACCGTCTTACAGCACGCACTGGAGAAAGTCACGGAAAGCCCCGCAAGCGATATCCGGGGATTTGCACACGGATTTACGGATTTACAGTACAGTACCTACGCTGCTCTCTGCCGTTTCTGTGCCGTGCCGCTGTCCTGTCCTGCAATGTCACCGCCCTACGCCTTCGCCGCACCGCAAATCCCCCTTTCCTTCCCCCCCTCACATCTGATCTCTCGTACGATAAGCCGTACGATTGCCGCACATACGTCCAAGCGCGCCTGCATACACCAGTGGCTATCGCCGCGCACGCCTCCATCGCCCAGGCCGTCCTCCAGCTAGGGCTCGAGAAAAATGCCAAGGAAAAGTGAAGAATTATGAAGATTTTTATTTTTCGAAGAAAAATATAACATTTTTCCTAATTTTTTTTCTACAAGTTCAAAATATAAGGAAATAATAGCTCGAAATCCTTCTATAAAGGGGTAAATTAATGACCCCCTTTTTCGACTTAAACTATTGTTATAGTGCTAAGGAAAAATGTGAAGAAAAATAGACGTCGATATTTCCAAAGTGAAGAATTATACGCATTTTTCCGAATTATGCGAGCGCTACCTCCAGCCCGTCTCCCCAGCCCAGCCCCCCGGATCACCGTGCGTCCGTGCCGCATTCACCTCGACACCCTGTAAAGCGTAAAACCGAAACAATCGTCCCTCCTCCCCATCTCCCACCCGCCTCGCTCTCCGCCCCGGAAGGCAACGTTTCCGAGCATCCATCCACTCACGACGGAGTCGCCACGCGCACACCCCGCCCTGCGGCCCCGGCAGCGAGGTTGCTTTGCTACGGTAAGCAGATTGGCGAAAAGCGGCGACGACCGCGATTGGATGGTGGATCCCTCCCAATCTCCGTGCTCTCGCTGGCCGAGCCAAAGTTTGTTTCGCGTGAAACCACATGTCCACACCGAGGCTGGGTTTGTTTCGCTAAACATATGGACTTTTAGTAAAGCATCGGATTTTGGGGATGGGAAAGTTTTCTCGGCTAGTGGGTGAGTGGGTGAGTGGGAGCTATGGATTTTTGTGCCCGTGCCCGCACCCACTGTACTACCACCACAACTGTACCGTACCTTCCATTATTGTGCAGTGAGACTATTACCTGCAAGTTCCCCTCTTCGGGGGCTCTACAGTTACTTCCACCCAGTGCCATTTCAGGCATGTGGTCCCCGTCCGCCCTCCCACCAGAGACACACACACACCGTCTCGCTCGCCCTCTAGCCCCTAGCGCCTTAGTAAGGTCTTACAACTTACCCACAGCAGCAGCGTGCAGTAGGGGCCTCGGCGGGTTCCGCGGCTATCTGCAGGTGCTGCTGGATCAGTCCTCTACGCTAATCTTTCTCTCCAGAGTTGATGCTGCGTTGTTCTGTATGGATGTCTTGGCGCAGACGGTGGGGACGAGGGGAGGGCCTATGGATCGGTCTGGATTACTGATCTGTCGCCAGCAGCGTCGTACTCGGACGTTCGGGTGCGAATACGCAGGTCCTGTTGATGCTGGGGGAGTCGCGAATAGCTGCATGACATGACGGGCAAAGTTCACCGTGGGAAAATACACGAACGAACGACGAGCAAAGTATAAGGCAGTATTGAATGGTTGATAAGCATCAGCGAATCTTCTCGATTTCAACTTGCCGGAAAACTAGCGGCCTAGGTTATTTATTTTCATCTACCCACATCCATGCATTCAGCTTCAGCCACTTCCATTAGAAGTCTCTGCTCCGTCGATAGTATGCCGCTTCTTTCTTCAATCTCCCCGGTTCTCGGTTCACCTGCAACTGAACCCCGTGCTCATCCCAAGCCATCCTCACTCTCGCAACCCTAGCCTGCCAGCCGTCCCTAACTCCATAAAAGGATCGATAAAAATAAAATGAATCACAAACGCGCCTCCGTCCGTGTTGCCCCCCCTAGAAAACCCCTCCTTTTTGCCAGTTGTCGTTGCCTTTTAGAAGAACGAAGTAAAAAAAAAGGAAAGGCGTAATACGTGTTGCTCGTTCGTTTCATGCAGCCGGTTGTTTCTATGCCCCCAAAATTGTTGCTAAGTATGGTTGCCGCCGAAAAATAAACCAAAAATGTGAAATAAACGTGTACGTTTGTTGTTGCCCGTAGAGTCGAGTGTTCGACGAAAAGGGTAAAAAAGTATGTGCAAGAAATGGGGTAATTGTAGGAAATGTTTTGAGCGATGCGAGGGAAATCCAAATATGCGCGTTAATTATGCGTGCGTGTAGTGTACATAAATCCAGACTGTTCGTGGTATGCGAAGATGTGTTTGTGGTGGTAGACTGTTCGCAGACAGAGACGCTCAAAACTAGACTTCGCTGATCGTGGGTGTCATCCCTAGAACAACAGGCGGATCTCGCATCCCTTTCCCTCGGCCTCCTCTCCCTCTGCATCATCATCATCAATCGTCATCTCCCACTCGCGCTTGACAGCTGCCAGATTCTTCAACTCAAACACCACATCCTGTCCCTCGCGCATCTCGCACACCACCTCGTCATCCATCTCGACCTCAAGGCCGCTAGGAAGGACGCGCAGCGAGCGTCGGATGGTCGCAGGATCAAGGCCCCATTTCGATCCGATTCCAGCGAGAAGATCGCCCAGCGAGCGTTTGGGGAGGTACACGGCGCGATAGTATGGCTTCTTCGTCGTAGGCGACGCATCACGATACTGCACGTAGAAGCAAGCGACTGCCTTCCCTGCGGGCTCCGCAGGTGGGCGATACGACGAGTCGACGCCAAGTGCCTCGATCCAGCCGCTGAGACTCCCCGTATCATCTGTCCTGGGGATCTTAGTGAGCTGGTCAGGGGGGCTGGCGAGGTGTTGCGGGTTCGATGAGACGTCTGCGCCGTGCATGGAGTGGTATTCACCCCACTGTGCGGACACCGGGATGGCGGAGGAGCCTAGCATGGCCTGCGAGTGCAGGGAGGTCGAGCTGGGGGATGGGGACACTAGCGATGATGTGTCGGCGGTGGAGGCGCTGCGGACGCTGGTGCGCTGCTGCCAAGCGGCGCTGTCGCGCGAGTCGACCTTTGTGAGGTCCCATTGCTCCCCGGGGAGGGCGACGGGGTGGAGATCGGGGTCGTCTTGTTCGGCGCCGCGCAGGTAGAGGATGCTCACTGGACGGGTGCTAGTGAACATGTCCTGCTGCTGCTGCAGCTTGTAATGAAGATCTTCCTCGACGGGGACGTGGCCCCCAGCCGAGCTAGCTGAGGACATGGACCAGGTGCGCTTGTGCTTTGGCACCTTCCCAGCTCGCTGGCTCGCAGTAGCCTTTGAAATTGAGCCAGTGCGCTTGCGCTTCCCAAAGTCCTTCATCCCAGCCTCGGCCTGGGTGATTTGCTGTTTGAGTTTGTCAATCGTCTTCTTCACATGCTGAACGTCATTGGATAGCTTGCGCTCCGCTCCGTGGTCGCGGAACAGCTTGACCTTACAGTACGCCACCTCAGTGGAGCCGGGGACGGCATGTGGCGAGCCCGGGTCCAGAACTTCGGTCTTGGCGCAGCAGCGAACGGGGATTCCCTTGACACCTTTGGAGTGGCTGAAATCTGTGGAGAGAAAGTTGAAGCGAACTGCGAGGGTGCATTCTGCCAGACCAGCTGCGCCGGGGGTCCAGACGACAGAGAACCCGTCGAAGGAGGCCGATTCTAGCTCAACGCGCGTACGCTTGTCGTCCGAATCGGCTTGCTGAGTCGCCTCGACGTACTCAACAGCCTGCAGCTTTCCTCCGCGCTGGTGGGCCTCGTTGGTGCCACGGCCCTCCTTCCATAGCTGCCAGCAAGATGCCGGCCTTTGCCGTTGCTGCTCGTCCTCGAACGAGATGCGCACAAAGGTGCGGTAGCGAGTTCCGACTGGCACGGGAAGCATTGGCTGCGTGTCGACGATTGAAACAGAGTACGCCTGGCCCTTGTTCAGGTATGTAACAGGTATCTCGTCTGCGTTCGAAATCATAGCCGTAGGCGCATTGAGCACCACATGAAAACGGAACTTCTCAGCCGATGCTGGCAGCGGCGCAGCGGCATTTATCTCAAATTGCCGTGGCTGGTATGTCATCATCGGCGGTTGCATTGAAGTAACCTCCATCTGCCTGCCGTTGGTCTGCATCGGCGAGCCATCGTGGTCCATTGTCTCGTAGCCCGTATCCTGGTGCATGAATGTTGCCGGCGCATACGACTGCTGTTCTTGGCCGGTTGTAGGCGGGTATCCAGTGTAGTTGTTCTGAAAGCTCTGTGGAGGCAAGGCCTGCTGCTGTGGGTATTGTTGTTGGAAATAGACCTGCCCAGGGTGCACTACGCCTCCCTCGCCCGTTTGCATCGACAATGGCGTTCCCACGCCCATTCCAATGCCCATACTGGGTGTATGCAGGTCGCCAGCCTGACTGTGGTATAGAGGGTTCCCGTTGGCGCCGGGGGTATAGTATGCGGGCATCTGGTTCGCGAATGCCGAGAAGGCATAGGAGTTCGGGTCGAGGAGCGAGGGCGTAAAGCGCCATGGCTCGTTCTGTGCTCTCGGTGTTGGGTCTAGGTCTTTCATCTCCGCCTGGGTTCGTCCTGGTCTGTATGGGAGATCAGCAGCTGCCCACTCGAAATGATATTTTACGCTTCTTATTTTGCCGTGGGCGGGGAAAGGAAATACTTACGACTCTTCCATAAGGTTTGATGGGTCGACAACGGCATCGAGACTCGACGGTCCAGACGCCGTCCCGGCGGTTGTGGCACCTACGACATTGCCAAAGTTGGCCTTGAAGTGGGCGTAAAGGTCGTCGCCTGGCTTTTGGGAAGATACTCTGGATGAAATGTTAGCAATGTTTCAGGGAATGCGTCACAGAATGCGTAGAATGCGATTCGTGTGGCGGCACAAGCTGTGCAGCTTGCCGACGGCGGAGGTCTGCCTCCGGACGGGGGAATCTGGGCGCATTTGCTCACCTATTACGAAACATCGGGAAGAAGCCGACGAGGTGAGGAGTCGTGAGAAGGCGCCTATGATCGAGCGTCTGTCGTCGTCGAGTGCATGTGTGAAGAAAGCCAATGCGAAGAGAGCAGACTTGAAATAATGCGAGCGAGTGGAAGAATAATAGGTAAAACAAGTGAGTGTTTGAGACGCAAGCCCTTGAAGGACAAGAGAGTCTTGGTGATTATGGCGGGGGTTTTGAGAATTAAGAAGATTCAAAGGTCTCCGATATGTCTCAGTTCAGATGAGTTTCGGGGGTTTCTGCAGATGAGGATAATTATATACCAGCAGTGACGCTATGGTATATGTATTGAACTGGGGTGGGGGGGAGGAGGGGTGGTGGAGGGATGTGATCTTCGGTGTGAAAGGCTCTATTCGATGAGTTTCTCGAAGGATGTGAGAGGAAGGTATGCAAGATGATGGGATGGGAGATGGGAGAGTTGAGGATTGGAGGTGGTGGTATAGCAGTAGTGAAGTAGTAAGTAGCCAGTATGGGTATTGGGTGTATGGGGATGGGATATGGGTATGGTAGGGATGGTTGGGATGGGTAGGGATATGGGTAAGGTGTATCCTGTTAGCTAGTTTAGGTACTATAGTTAGTGTAGCTTTTAGCTCTGAGGGACTAACATTTGGGGGAAGGGAAGGGGGGGGGGTATGGGAGGTATGGGAGGGGATGGAAGGGGGAGTGGGGAGTGGAGAAGGGGAAAGGGAATGGGAGGGGGAGCGGGGAGCGAGGGGTGTGTGTGGATGGGAATGATGGTCGAGGCATTTACTGTGGTGGTGGTGGTGGTGGTGGTTGTGGTGGTGGTGGTGGTGGTGGTTTAGCAGTGAGTTAGTAGTGAGTTTAGTGGTACTGTAGTGATGGTACCCGTCGTTAGCGGTTGTGGTGATTAGCAGTTATGGTGGTAGTTGTAGTGGTTTAGTGTTAGTAGAGTACTTTAGGGTGCAAAAGGCCCAAAAACGAGCGATTGACCAGTGAATGTGTAGAGCGAGCTGTGGCCCAGTTATCTTTCTGTTGGAGTCTTCCCTCCTAACCATACCGTGACTTCTAAAATGCTCAACATAACATACACGTCAGATACAGCACAACTACATGCGGAATGCTACCAATGTCTGAGTGATTTGCTGGTTAAGCGTAGATTATGGGTATATCAGAGGTGTATTATAGGTACAGTACCCATGGCTGCGGAAATGTTACGGGCATAGCACTCCGTTCATACGTTCATACGTCCATACTATGTGTACTCGTATGTACTAGTGTGGAGCCCGGACATGCCTCCTCCATCCCTAAATATTTCTGCATCCCTTAATTCTCGATCCCTCCGACTTTTCTCGATTCCCATTCTCCCATCTTGGCCCTAACCGCCCTAATTTCCTGTGCTACCTCGAACCCGCAGTTTCCATATCGTCCCATAGGAGAAAACAAACATTTTGCACAGCCACCGCCACCGCCACAACTGACCAACGAACGCGAACTGGTATCGTGCCGGTCAGGGGTGGGCCTGTCCCAAGTGGGCCGTTCGGAGCGGACGACAAGGGGCATCAATTCTCCCCTTCCCTTCCCTCCTCCCCGAACATTCACGGTTATGGTGCTCCAGGTACGCTCCAGTACCGAATCTCCGTATACAGCAACAGAGAGGAGGAGAGGAGCCTCGGGATACGGGCAC
Source organism: Pseudogymnoascus sp. 05NY08 (assembly GCA_001662605.1). Classification (NCBI taxonomy): domain Eukaryota; kingdom Fungi; phylum Ascomycota; class Leotiomycetes; order Thelebolales; family Thelebolaceae; genus Pseudogymnoascus; species Pseudogymnoascus sp. 05NY08. Next base: position 22,154 of record KV458818.1, read on the forward strand.
ACCCCCCTAAGTGACAGTTTGTTCCCTTCACCGAGGGATGCGAGGATGAGTATGCAAGGGTGTGGCGGTCTGGAACAAACGGGGATTTGAGTCTTCACCGGGTGCAATCAGCCTCCCTGCATAAGCGTGTATGCGTGTATCTGCGCCCGCCTGCTGTTGCCCATATCGAATGCATGCTGTGCGCCACGTACAATCTTAGAGAGTAGGTTGCACGGCATTTGCACGGCTTTTGCACTGCTCATATCTCCCGTAGCACATATGACACCTTTGCTGCAGATGACTTTCCAACGTGCTTAGTTCAAACTTCGGCCATACTCCGTAGAGTACACTCGGAGGACAACTCGTTACATCCCCCCCCCCCCCCCCCCCCCCACACCCCCCCCCCCCCCTCCCCGCCCCCCCCCCCCCCCCCCCCCCCCCCCCCCCCCCCCCTAACGTCGGGTCCAGTGCACAGAGATATCGCGCTTACCAGCGCCGGAGCACAACTCCATCCGTCGCCACAATTGGCCTTCCAATCACCATTGCTGTGGCTTTACCATTACGCCACAGCTCATCACTCGCATTGGAGCGACTTGGCCTTCCCCGCACCGGACGCATCGACTTTTCCCTCGTGTAGACGATCGCAAACATACTCCCCCCCACCACTGTCCACTAGTTTTTTCATTTTTTTCCCAATAAGCACCCATCTACTCGTCGAGCACAGCCACACGTCGCCCGTTTTGCCACTCGGCGACGACGGACGCGTAGACGACGTCAAAAAGGCCCGGCTATCGTCATAGCTTCGAGCCCGTCGCTCTCGCCCAATATCAGATCTCCCGGTCCGTGGGATTCTCGTAGGGGTTTTTTTTGCACGAACTCGCCCATCGTGTGTTTGATAGGGCCCAACGCCCGCTTTGCGTGTCGCCACCACGACATCACTGTGGCAATTGCATGCACGTGGACCCCTGTGTGGGGCAGCAACTCGTCGTCGTCCCTCGAATTTCCATCCCCGGCTCAAATATTCGATATACCGTACTATCGAGTATCCTACTACTGTAGGTAGAGTACAACGATCAGTACAGCTCAGCAGCACAGGCCAGGATGCACCCGTTGTCCCTTCCGGCATTGATCCTCCATCACGATACCTCGTCAACGGTGCACTACTGTACTGCTGGCGGAAAAAGCACCGTGCGCCCTGCAGTCATGCAGCACTGGTGGATCCCCATGGCCTCCCAAGGGCCTCAGGGCCTTTTCCTATCGTCCCAAATGACGTTCATCACATATTGCAGCTTCGTTAACCGATATCCAACAAGTGCCGCTGGCCTGGCCGAAATGAGAACTGACAGCACAGCACTACCAGCGGTACTATCGACGGTATACTGTGCCGTCACCAGCAGGCTAGTCCGCAGCTAGACTGGATGCCGTGTCAAGCTCTGTCATCCGAGCCGTGGGCAAGCGCACTCAGTAAGGCGTGCAGTAGGCGTGTACTAGCACGGGTGATGTACGAGCAGTACCTCGCGCGACTATCTCTTCACTCTGTGCTTCGGTGACGAATCTGAGCGTCCCTAGATCCCTAGTCCCCCCTTCATAGTCCCTTCGTCCCCTAGTCCCTTCGTTAGTCTGAGACATACATAGGCTTTATTTTGCACCTAAAATCGCACTTAACTTCCACTTGCGCCCTTAGCCTTAGTCCGGCGAGGGGTGAGGGAAAGTGTGGAAAGTGTGTGCCAGAGTGTTGAGGAGGCGCAAACTAAGATAAGAAGTGTGACGTGCGGTGATGTCATTGATGGCGTTGATGGCTTGGGAAGCTGCAGTAGCCTACCAATGAGCTCAGTCCTGCATCCGGAAGAACATAGACAACGACGAAAAAAAGATAGATTGGGGATGCAGGATCGTCTCGTGGATGGTATTCGGGATGTCCCTGTGTGCTACTGCTCTATGATATCACCGGTACATGCAGAGATCTATTCATAGAGGGTTTGATGGGAGAATGGGATCTCGGTGCCACCAGAGCGGAGAGAAGCTCCGTTCAAGAGATGCCGTGTGTCCGTCTGGACAAAAACAAAAACCAAACATCCGCCAAATGTCCGCGTGATGTGTCACGTGAAGTATGTCGTAGCATCCGTACCTCCATCGCAATCACGTGATTGTATAATTTGTATCGTTACAACCACGTGATCTAGATGCCCCTCTAATCCCTATTATCCAACTGGAACAGATTGCTACAGCGTCTGAATCAAAATCCCGCCCATCCCCTAAATAAGAAAAGTAGCTTTCATATTAAATTTGACGTGTTTGGTACTTGCGCATGTCTGGGAAACAGATCCCCCTGATTCGCAGGCGTCAATCGATCTCGTCGCGCCTTCCATCCCCGTGGTTGATTTATTGGTCCGTACAAGGCCGCCCCCCACGATAAGCTCAACATCTCCCTCTGATCACCTTCTCATATGTCTGTGGTCGGCTGGTCGTGTGGACATAGCCGATGCGCCGTTAAGTCTGCGGCTTCGGCGGCGAGGTTCGTCTGTAATTCTCCCTTCTGCTTCCTTTTCATTACATTCCATCTCGTCGCCGTTGGTTTGAAAGAGGTCGTTGTTGTTGTTGTTCCTGGCGCTTCGAGGTGCAGCTTAGGGCGCGGAAACAACCCCGCGTTTTATCGACCACCGGACTCCAACCGCCCGCCCTACGTATCTTATCTCAACCCAGACCAATCTATAATTGTTCCGTTGAACAAATCTCAGAACACGCAATATCACCACTATCGCCATAACTAAGTCCCCATAGCTGCATACTACTTTATCAATACACTGAGATACTAAGGTTTCTGTCTTCGAGTTGCAAGCGACTTACTACCTCCGCAGAGACAAGCCATCATGGCTTCAACCTCTAGCCCATCCGCCCTCGAGGCATCACAAGAGCCCCCAGTGGCCCTAACTCCCAACTCTGAGCTTGCAGCTGCTGAGACGGCCACCGAGAAGCCACCGGATGATAGTTCGAAACTGCGCATGTTCTTGGGCATTTTGAGAAAGTACGTCTCCTCCCCTTATAACCAACCCCCCGAGCCTCGAGGTGGCGGGACTTGCGCCCTTCATCGTACACGATGCTAACCATGCTCCCCTCACAGGTTCATCGGCGTCAAAGACATAGCATCAGTGCGCTTCTCCCTCCCGGCGCAGTTACTAGAGCCTACGCCCAACCTCGAGTACTGGACGTACCTCGACCGCCCCGAAACCTTCACCGCCATCGGCGACTCCGACGAGCCTCTCGACCGCATGCTCGAGGTCCTGCGCTTCTGGTTCACCAAGGACCTCAAGTACGTCAAGGGCAAGCCTTGCAAGCCATATAACTCGACCCTCGGCGAATTCTTCAGGGTAACACGCCCTGCGCCCCTGCCAGCCATGGCCTAGCTAATACTCAACAGTGCAACTGGGAAGTTGCCGAAGCCGCCCCTTCAATCGCGAGCCTCCGCGCCGCCACCCCCTCTAGCTCCAAGTCCTCCGTAAAGTCCACGGCGTCCGCTAAATCCACCTCGCCCGCCCCCAAACCCACCGAGGAGCCCATCCGCATCTCCTTCCTCACCGAGCAGACCTCGCACCACCCCCCCGTCTCAGCCTTCTTCGTCGAGTGCCCCGCCAAGGGCCTCACAGCGCGCGGCTTCGACCAGCTCTCCGCCAAGTTCACAGGGACTTCCATTAAAGTCACGCCCGGCGAGCATAACCTCGGCATCTTCATCACCCTGCACAAGCGCGACGACGAGCAGTACCAGCTCACGCACCCGGCCGCTCATCTAGGCGGCCTGCTGCGCGGTGGTCTCAGCGTCAGCGTGGGCGATCAGTGCTACACCACCTGCCCCAAGACGCGCATAAAGACGATCCTCCACTACCTCGAGGAGGGCTGGCTCGGGAAGGCACAAAACCGCGTCGAAGGCGTGGTGTTCAAGTACGACCCCGAGAAGGACGATAAGGTGCGCATCGTCGATGTACCGGAGAAGGATGTGCTCGCGCGCATTACCGGGAACTGGAAGGAGAAGGTGTTTGTATCCTTTGCGCCGAATCTCAAGGTCCGTCTAACCCCCCTCCCTACCGCCTTACCTTCCCGACTAACACCCCACAGACCCAAATCCCCATCATCGACCTAACACCCCTCACCCTCATCCCCAAGATCCTCCCGCCCGAGACCTCCCAACTCCCCAACGAATCCCTCCGCTACTGGTCCGGCGTCACCGAAGCCATCACTTCGCGCCAGTTCGGACGCGCCACAGTTCTCAAGACGGAGATTGAGGAGAGACAGAGGCGGAAGGCGCGGGAGCGTGAAGAAGGGGGGATAGAGTGGAGCCCAAGGTTTTTTGTAGGCAGCGTGACGCCGTTGGGACGGCCGGAGTTGACGGGGGATGGAGAAGAGACGTTGAAGAGGTTGGGGAGGGAGGAGTGGGCGATTGAGGAGAGTAAGGTTACTGCTTCGTAGGTGGGAGAGGGTAGTAGAAGATGAGATGAGATGAGGTTGGATATTTAGGGAACTGGTGTGGGCTTTTGGTGTGTTTATAGATAGCATTGGTTGAGTTTGGCATGAAATGAGTGATGATGTTGGATGACGTGATGGATAGAGAGAGGCATACAGTGATATGGGTAGATACCAGCGAAATTAACCGGCTTTGACCGGCTCTACTAGAGATGATGGGACATCTAAGGATTGGGGGAGGTTGCATGCTGCATTTATATACCAGATATCTTACAGAAAGGATAATACTGCCAGACTTCGCGGCTCACACATTGATACAACCTGTGGCACCCGAAGGAGAACACGTGAACTCAATGATAATAAACGATATATGCTATGAGATGTGCTATGAGATATGATATACCAATATATATATTGCAGACCTAAATATGATAACCCTAAATTACACACGACTTCCATTAAGTAATTATTTCCTCCTCTTTCCCTTCCTAAAACGCCAAACATATTTTCAGTCTATATATCAAATATATGAATCACCCCACCGTCACCGTGGCCGTCACACCGGCTCTCGTAACAGTAAACTGCTCCGTGACCGTAACCGACCGCGTGACCGTCACCGTCACCGGTCCCTCCTCTTTACCCCCGCTGCCACCCGCGGCAGCAGCAGCAACAGGAACAACAGAGATAATACTCCCATTCCCATCCGCAACCGCCACTGCCGTCGGAGTATCAACAGCTGGAGCAACTGTAGAGGGCGCGAAATCAGACACGGCAATAGTGATAGTTGAGACGATAGTCCTGTGTAAAACCGTCGTCGCCTCATCAGCCTGACTCTGACCCGCATTAGAATCCGGCGATTGCACAGCCGCAGCCGTCACCGCCGCCTCGGCAGCCGTCGTCGTCGGCACTGCATCCGCTATAGAAGTAGCCTTGTCCACCTCCGCCGTCGTGCTAGGTACCACAACAGGCACCGTTCCAATCGTCACACTCAAGCTATTCGGCAATCCCAAAATCCTCTCCGCAGTCGCTATATCCTCGCAATTCACGACTACGCCCGGGGATTGCGTGAGCGGCATGGCGTAACAGAGCTGCGAATCAAAGCCGCATCCACTAAGGGTGTAACGGCCGTCTACGCACGTGGCGCGTTTGCCGTCCACGCAGGCCATGCTGTCTGGGGCGCAGATCGAGTCGGGCGTCAGCGTCGCGTAGATGTCGTTATATTCTCGGGCTAGGCGGAGGTTTTCGGCGCTGATGCTGGCGGCGTCGCTGGCGGTTGAGGAGAGGGCGGTGGGTGTGCCGCTGATGATGGTGGGGACCTCGATTATGGAGGTGTCGGAGGTCGTGGTGGGGGCGTCTGTGGTGGTTGGGAGGGGGGATGCACTGGTGAAGAAGCTAGGGGTCACGGGTACTACGACTCCCACGCCTGTGACGGTTATGGCGACGGGTGCGTTCGTGGTGCGCGTTGATAGGGTGGTAGGCGTTACCGGGTCGGATGAAAAGGTGAATGGTGCCTCTGTGGTAGTCGATACTGCGCCTAGCGTATCCGTGAGAGACTCAGCAAAGGGGAACACCTGTGTCCCAGTGGTCGGCTTGGAGTCGGCGGATGCGCCTGTGTTAGAGTTGGCTGAAACGAGCGTGGTTCGGGAGAAATTTCCAGTTCCCGCGACAATGGATCCACCACTGAGGTTCGAAGAAATGGTGGTTTGAGAAGCACCTATTGCTGTTTGGGCTGCGTTTGCGCCATCTCCAGCAGCCGTTGCTGTTAGTGAAGTAGAGGTGATAATTGGAACATCCCCAACGGTAGTGGCTGCAGTAGACGTCGTGTTAACAAATCCTGATTTCGACAACGTGGTTGCTGTCGATGCGGTAGAAAGTTCAGTGCTAGAGCTGATGGTTGCGGTTGCGGTTGCGGTTGCGGTGTCGACGGGCGTCTGTGTGAGAGCGACGGGAACAACGTCGATCGTGGCCGCCACGGAATCTGTAGTGCTTGTTGTGTTCTTAAATGGAGCGACTTGTCGGAATTGGCTGCTGATGGTTAGTTTGGTCCTGGCGAGGTGATAATACGTGAACTTACAGCTTGCGGAACTTGTCCCGAGGGAGCGGACCAGCCGCGGCGAGGGACGAACATAATAGACATACAGAGACAACACTGAAGAAGTGCATGGTTGTACAGAGACAGACGTCGAAAAGGAAAGTTTTAAAAGACAAAAGTGCTCGTGTTCGAATGAGTAAAAACAAATAGGAATGACTGTTGACGCTGACTCTATGAAAAGAGGGACTAGACGGAGAAGGAAAAGAATGAAAAACGCGTGACTAGACGCAACGAAAAGACTGATGGAAACAAAAACTTAGGACTCATGCATGCTGGGGGGAAGAGGCTCCCTACTTGTAGGAGCCCGAAGCAGCAGGTGGAGAATCAGAGGCCGTCGATCGCCGGCCAAGTTTGGTCCTACGACAGCTGTAGCTTCGAAGACGAGTCGAGACGTCGCGGTCTCGACTCGATCCATGAAACGGGAGAGTGACGCGCGACGGTCACGTCCTCGGCGACCTCGAACGCGGCGTCACGCCGGCAGAGCCAATCCCTCGAGCTCGAAGCTCAGAAGGTTGAAACAGCTGCCGCCTTCGCCGTCTATTCCTGTCAGCGGCTGTCTGGGTGGTTGCAGCCGCCAGCGACTTGATTGGCTGAGAGACGACCTCGATGTGTGACAGGGACTTGGACTGGGACTGGACCTCATTAAGAAACGATCAGTGAATCGGAAGTCGAGTAGCCGCACGAATCAGAGCGAGCATGCCGAAATAAGGACTTGCAATCTCATGGTCGCGTCTATTCCAGCTGTTGTGGGCATAGTATGCGGGTTCGTCCGGCTGTTGGGCGTGTAAACATTAAATTGCGGGTGCGATGACAGGGCGAGGCAAGCCCGCCCTTCGTCAGCATCGCTTCTAGAGCATGGCGAGCTCACCCATTACTTGAGTATATACTTAGAGTATAGTATCTCTATCTCCGTCCGCAATAAGAAGGCAGTGGGACTCGGCCCGGGCTTATTATATCGCTCGTGGAAGACGACGGCCAGGACGAACGGACGAAGAACGGCCGAATGCGTCTGAGACCAGGCTGGTTGGGATGGGTCTCGTACGAATACTCCCGACGTTGGGCAGCGACGGGGGAGATTATTGCCGCATGCCTTCATAGATGCAGAGGAGAGCGTTCTTGCCCGGTCTGGGCTGTCTAGGTTGTCTAGGTTGTCTAGGCTATCTTCTGCTCTTCAGCCGGCGCCGCAGTTGCACCATCTTCATATGCGGTGGAGTAATGGAGTGGTTGGAAGACTGGTGGGAGCAGAATTGAGGAGGAGTACTTCTGGCTTGGCTGTGTTCTAGGCCTCTTGACATGTGTCGGATTATGCGGACCGGAGGCCAGAAAGAGGGCCAGAAAGAGGCAATTGTAGTGTACAGTACAGTACAACACATACAGGACTATACCGTGCCCAAGGCTGGGAATGGGCTTTTTCGCCTTTTCCACGTGTATCGCTCTGCCTCCTATCTCTGGTAATTGTAAGTCCATAATTGCAATATAAAAATTCGAGATGTTTTTCTTCTAGGTCCTTGCAGCTTGAGGGAGAAATACCGCAGCCTCCTGCATCGTAATGCATGTGCGTGTATGGTTGGGGTACTGAAATGGTACTTTATGTTGTGTGTATTTTTCTTAATAAATTTCAGTACCAATAAGGTACCCAGTACACGCCGACGTATGTATAGCTCATGCTCGTCAAGACGCCGCCAACACCGTTATCTTATCCCGCTGCCATGCCACTACACTACAAAAATTGCATGTACTACAATTACAGTTGCTGTACGGAGCAACTGTTCGTACTGTACCGCGGAAAGCCAATACCCTCCCCTCTACTCGCCTGTTGCCCGCCTGCCCGCCTGTCCGCCTGCAATTACGTAGAGTCCTTACCTGAACCCTCTTGTTCCATAACCCAAAAAACCAAGGCGCCATGTTTCCCTCCCACAATTTGTCCTAATCCACCTCTATTTCCTGTTCCTACTTCCCTTCCGTAATCACCCATTCATAATCTACTCTTTTGTAATCTTGAATCCTTATATGAATACTCCATCTTCATCCTCACCGACGCATCGCCGGCTCTCTCACTCCACTCGGCGTAATTGCTTCACGCTTCCTCAAAAAAGCGGCTGACGAGAGAGTTACCTGCCTGTCTGCCCCTCCCCCCCCCCCCCCCCCCAACACCGCACCCAATCCTGCCCCACCATCCCACCACGCCTGCTTTACAGGCCCTTCAGCTTGGAATACCTTGACCAGCATCAGCATCAGCATTGTTTAATATCCATTTATCTCATATACACATATATCACTTCATATAACCCGCGCCGCCCTTCACCCCGCTCTCGCTGCGTCACCGCCCATTGAGTACAGAGATCTCTCTACCTCGACCTTCAACCTCCTACCAAGCGCAGTCCGAAGCGCATTCACGCCTTCTCGTGCCAGAAGTTCATTCACACCTGGACATTCACGTCTGCGACTGATTCATCCAAGCCGAACGATACATATATTGCACTCCCAACGACTGGCACCAAGGTGTGAGCCTTGCCAACCTCTCCAGCAGACTGCCCGCTTGTCTATAGACTGAGGCCTCTCCCACCCAATTCGAAAACACTACCATACCATAATGGCACAAAGACCGCCAGTCGTCGGTGGCAGTTCTGAGTGGACAGAGACACCACGCCCTGTTCCGTCAAGTGCCGCTGCGGATGGCTCAGTGACCCCAGGAATCGTCCCTGAAACATATTCGGCAGGCCGTAGGTCATCGTACTTCCCAACTGTGGATAACAGCCGCTTAGAAACTCCGTCTCCATCGGCCCAGCTGGCTGATCTCTCCTCTCAACCTTCAGCTCTCAAGGATGGGGCCCCGCAGAGAAAGGCCTCGCTGACGGACATCGACCCGAGGTCGGCGTTTCCTTCTCTCGAACTTACCGGCTCGGTCATATCAGCAGCATTCTGCGTCCCTTATTCTTTGGAGTACCGAAAGGGTTCGGACTGGGTAAGTTGTCAATGTTATCACCACATGCAGTAGCGGTAGACTAACTATACCAGGATCTGAAGCAACGCCGTGGCACTTCTGCCCTATTCGAGTCATTCGCATACCTCTCATCGAACGAAACACCTTGGAACCACACGTTAGTTGGATGGACGGGAGAGATCGATCAATCTGACGAATTATCACCACCCACCACCCCTCCGGCAACAACAACCTCTACAAGGGTCCCCCCTCTGAATAAAGCATCTGCTCCCATACCTTTAGACGATAATAGGCCAGTTACTCCTCCCCCAACCGAAGGGTTGTGGATAGGCAAGGATGACCGAGCCCGGTTAGAGTGGCAGCTTGCCCATGACACCCGCGGAAAGACCGTACCAGTCTGGTTATACGATGACGTGGACGCGTCTGCCGACGGGGACTTGCTCCTGAAGGACCAGCGCCGCTGGCGCCGTTTTGCTCAGAATGAGCTCTATCCTCTCTTCCACTACAAGCAACATGTTCCCTCAGATGGCAGGGCAGAACGCAAATCGTGGAAGGACTACCAACGGTTGAATGAGAGGTTTGCCGCCAAAATCCTCGAAATCTACAAGCCGGGAGACATCGTAATGATCCATGACTTCCACCTACTTTTGGTGCCAGCTATGCTGCGCCGAAAGGTTCCCCATATGCACATTTCATTCTTCCTGCACATTCCTTTCCCCAGTAGCGAGTTCTTGCGCTGCTTGCCAAGGCGAAACGAGGTTCTTCTTGGTATGCTCGGCGCGAATATGCTCGGATTTCAGTCATTTAGCTACTCCAGGCATTTCGTTTCTTGCTGCACCAGAGTGCTTGGTTTGCCATCAGATATCGCTGGCGTGGAGGCACATGGCTCTAAGGTGTCGGTTGGAGTATTCCCCATCGGCATTGACGCAGCTGGAGTTGAGAAACTTGCATTTGGGCGACCAGAAATTGAGAAGAACTTCTTGGGACTCAACACGCTATATCAAGGAAAGAAGATCATTGTTGGCCGAGATCGCCTGGATAGCGTCCGAGGTGTTGCTCAGAAGCTTATGGCCTTTGAACGGTTCCTCGAGGAATACCCTGAGTGGCGCGACCTGGTCGTTCTAATCCAAGTCACAAGCCCTACCAGCATCGAGGAGGAGAGGCAAGACTCTGAAAATAAGGTCACGATCAAGGTTTCAGAGCTTGTGGCCAAGATTAACGGCCTCTACGGGTCTCTCGGCTTCTCTCCGGTTCAGCACTACCCTCAGTATCTCTCACAAGATGAGTATCTGGCGCTTCTCAGAGCGGCTGATATTGGCCTGATTACCAGTGTACGAGACGGTATGAACACGACTAGCTTGGAATATGTCGTCTGCCAAAGGGACAACCATGGCCCCGTCATATTGTCCGAATTCTCCGGCACAGCAGGAAGTCTGAAGGAGGCGATCCATATCAACCCGTGGGATTTGACTGGAGTCGCTGACGCCATAAACAATGCTTTGACGATGTCACCTGAGAAGAAGAAGGAGACGCACGAGGACCTCTACAAGCACGTCACCACACATAATGTCCAGGCATGGACGACCGGCTACATCAAAAGACTCCTCACTGTCTTGTCGTCGCACAGCACTTCTGTTACTACTCCCATCCTCGACAGGGAGAAGTTGCTTGCGCAGTTTACCAAGGCCAAGAAGCGACTGTTTATGATTGATTACGACGGCACCCTGACCCCCATCGTCAAGGATCCCGCGGCTGCAACGCCTAGCGAGCTTCTGATCAACACCCTCCACACCTTAGCTGCCGATCACAAGAACGAGATCTGGATTATTAGTGGCAGAGACCAAGAGTTCTTAACTGAGCACCTTGGGAATATCCCTGGAGTCGGTTTCAGCGCTGAACATGGCAGCTTCATGCGTCCTCCGGGAAGCGACACCTGGGAGAACTTAGCTGAAACGACGGATATGGGATGGCAGAAGGAAGTCATTGATGTATTCCAGAAATATACTGAAAGGACACAAGGTAAGAAAGTTTGGTCCAATTCCGTTACGTAACAGGTGCTAATTTCCCACAGGCTCCTTTATTGAGCGCAAACGCTGCGCTCTGACATGGCATTATCGCCGGGCAGATCAAGAACTCGCGGCGTACATGGCACGCGAATGTCAGACTGAGCTTGAGAAGACTGTAGCCAAGAAATGGGATGTTGAAGTCATGACTGGCAAGATGAACCTTGAGATTCGACCAACATTTATCAACAAGGGCGAGATCGTCAAGCGCCTGATCTCCAACCACACCACTAAGGACGGGGAGCCTACTGGTGGTGAAGCCCCAGAGTTTTTGATCAGCCTGGGCGATGACTTCACAGATGAGGACATGTTCAGAGCACTTAATGCCAGCGGGGTTCCCGAGGAGACTATGTTCACAGTCACGGTCGGGTCAAGCAGCCGGATGACGCTGGCGCATTGGCATCTCCCCGAGCCGGCCGATGTGATTCACAGCCTGGCCACTCTCGCGGGCTTGAAACAACCGAGTGAACCACTTCCATGCAATACTCTGTGGAATACGCCCGCGGGCAAGTTGTGAGAGGATTGCTTTGCGGCATTGGATACGGATGGAGGCAAAAGGGTCATGAGCATTTGCATTTTAGATTTTTTAAAGTTTTACGCCTGTGCTTGCACGCATGGGTATATGAGATAGATGTCATGATATAACTAAATATAAGCAACAAACGCCTTAGGCGGCCATGCGTTTATGGTAATTACATATATTTTCATATAGCCGTCCACTCAACATTTGAGATTTCATTACATATGTGCTCGTCGCGGTTCTTGCCGCATACTGTCGGCGGGCCCAGTCCCGTCCACGGTAACCCCACGCTAGTGAAGTGGGGAGCTGCCCATGCTCCAAACCTCAACCACTCAGCCCACCAAATCATCGTTGAGGAAGCAAAATATGCCATACCCGTAGTAGCTAAATTGGAACGCCTCGTGGGAGATGGGGTGTTTAAATGCTGTAAGGCGATGATTAACGGATGACGATCTCGCAGGGCGGGCGGCAAAGACAGGCCGTGATCGGCGATTGGGTGAGGAAAATATAATGCGAGCATACGCTGCAGCTTGGCGGTGCCGGCTTTATATTTTTGAGCTGGGTACCGCTTTGCAGTTTTCATAGTGACTGACTCAGTTATTTGAAAAACTTTCTACGGGAAGGTAATTGCTAAGATGGCGGAGATTGCAAGTGAAGCCAACGAGAAGGGGGTGCCTGCGATGGATGCGACGACGACGTCAAACTATGCGACTGATGCGCCTGATCTTTCTGATGGAGACGATGTTGCGCTCGCGATCGTGGGGTTGCATGCCCAGCCTATCGATCCATTGGTTGAAGCGCGAGTAGTTCGCAAGATTGATTTCTTCTTGATCCCCGCGATGATTGTGGGATATGGGATGGTCTATTATGACAAAGTAGCTACTATCCTCGTCCCTTCCTGTCACAGTAACTAACACTCTCCCAGGCCATCTTAGGCTCTGCCGTCCTGTTCGGCATGACCACTGATCTATCTCTCGCGGTCGTCAACAAGACAACTACCCCGCCAACCACCGATACCACCCGCCTCAGTTGGGCAACCTCCATCTTCTACTTCGGCATGCTCGCCGGCCTCTACCCCATGACCTTTGCACTCCAGCGCTTCTCGCTCAGCAAGGTCCTCGGCCCCGTCGTCATCCTCTGGGCTATAATCTGCATGCTCACCGCAGCTGTGACCTCATTCAAAGGTCTCTTCGTCCAGCGCTTCTTCCTCGGCTTTGTCGAGTCCGTCATCCCCACCGCCTTCATGACCATCGTCGCTGGGTACTACACGCAGCAAGAACAGACGCTGCGGCAATCATGGTGGTTCTCCAGCACCGGCCTCTTCACCATCCTCGGCGGCGCGGTCAACTACGGTTTCGGCCAGATCACAGGCGGCGCGTTGAAGAGGTGGCAGTATATCTACCTTCTCGCCGGCTGCCTCACCATCCTCTTCGGCATCTGGTGTTTCTTCGTCCCCAGCAGCCCCGCGACGGCCTGGTTCCTCACCCCTGAGGAGAAGGTCGTAGCAACCGAGCGGCTACGACGCGGGCAGACCGGGCTACGCTGTGAGAAGTTCAAGGCCGGGCAAATCCGCGAGGCCCTCCTCGATCCAAAGACCTACCTCATCTTCCTCATGATGGCCAGTGCATACACCGTCAACGGCGCCGTCTCCGGCTTCGGACCACTGATCGTCAGCACCTTCGGTTATACGACGCTCCAGTCTATTCTCTTCCAATTTCCGCTCGGCGCACTGTGTTTCGTTCTCATCCTGTTGACGGGCTGGCTCTCGGCTCGCTATCCGAATATCCGCATCATCCTGCTTGTGCTCTGCTGTCTCCCTGTCATCGCCGGCTGCGCAATGATCTGGAAGTCGGAGTGGACGCATCACGCCGTGGCGCCGGTGGCGGGGTATAGCATCATTGGGTCGTTTGGGGCGGTTGTGAGTCTGGTGATTGCGATAGGGATGTCGAATGTGGCCGGGCACACGAAGAAGAGTTTCATGGCGGCGACGATCTTCGTGGCGTACTGTGTGGGCAATATCGTGGGGCCGCTGCTGATTAAGAGTCAGACGAAGAGTAGGCATTATCCGATGCTGTGGTTGGGGTTGATTATTTGCTACTGTATTACGATTGTGAGTAGTGTGGTGCTGTATGTTGTGTTGGGGAGGGAGAATAGGAGGAGGGAGGCGATGGAGCTGGATGTGGTGGAGGGGGATAAGTTGGCTTTTAAGGATTTGACGGATGTGGAGAATCCGTACTTTAGGTATATGCTGTGAAGATGGCTTAATATTGATACTATTTACTTTGTAGGGGATATGCTATGAATAGTATCATGAGGAAAATATAATATTAGTTATTAATGTTGGAATTATTATCAGAGAAATTATAAATATGAAACCCATAATATATATTGAAGATATATCGAATAATCAAAACACAACAGCGTATTATCATTTTTTAACTTAATATGAGGCTTTAATCTTACCATCAGCCATATAAGATCTCAATGAGAGGTCTCTGAAGTATTTCAGACTCAGACAATGAAATAAGGAGTTGACAATTACCAGCACGTGCCCAGTCGCGACACAATGACGAAATGTGCAAACACGACAAACATCACAAGAATGAGGGACTATTGCGCCGTTCGAGACAATAATTTTAGCTTGCCCGCGGCTAACATTCGCCGAGCTGTCCAATTTCTTGGACAAATATAAGTTCCGAGATCCGCTGTCTATTCGTATATTTCCATAGCTCTACTGCTATATACGACATTGAGCGACAGCGTTGCTGGCACCGATCTCTCCGTCTCCTTGGAAACACCCAATCCCACCCCACCGAACAGCTCCGAATCCCCGCCTGCCATGAAAGATGCGCCACGCAGCCCCGCGATCCACTGCACGACACTCTACTGAAACCACTCACGGATCTCAGAAATGATCATCCGGAGTTTGCATAGAGCTACGTGCTCCATTGCACGGGCGGAATTGCGCCAGAGGCCATGGCCTAGGCCGGAGGCGCTGTCAAAGCGCGTCTTTACGAGCACGACTCGAGTGTTCAAAGATGTCCCTACGACAAATAAGACCCAGCCAGCCCCCGATGGCAAGCAGACACCGCGCGCCGTCCCTCCTGGGGCGAAGCCCGACGCAGCTTCAAAGCCGCTCTCGCCAGCTACGCCGGCGAAGCGTAAAGACCCCCTCGCGCTCGAGGATAAGTCGAATAAGGAGCAGCGCAAGGCGGATTGGGCGATTATAAAAGAGATGTCACAGTATCTATGGCCTAAGCATGGTCTCAGCACAAAAGTCCGCGTCGGGCTCGCGCTAGGCCTGCTCATTGGAGCCAAGGTCCTCAACGTCCAGGTGCCGTTCTACTTTAAGAACATTGTGGACTCGATGAACGTAGACTTCATCGGAGTCGGCGGGACGGCTGCCACAGTGGCGGGGTCGATGATATTGGCGTACGGTCTGACAAGGTTCGGGGCCACAATCTTCCAGGAGCTGAGGAACGCGGTGTTTGCAAGCGTTGCACAGAAGGCGATTCGCAAGGTCGCGGGGAATGTGTTTGACCATCTACTTCGGCTGGATCTGAATTTCCATCTCACGAAGCAGACGGGTGGGCTTACGCGGGCGATCGATCGCGGAACCAAGGGGATTAGCTTCCTCCTTACCTCGATGGTTTTCCATGTTATCCCCACGGCACTGGAGATCAGCATGGTGTGCGGGATCCTGACGTGGCAGTACGGGGCTAAGTTTGCGGCTATCACGGTTGTGACTATGGTGGCATATACGGCGTTCACGATCTGGACTACGGCGTGGAGGACGAAGTTCAGGAGGCAGGCTAATGCGGCGGATAACAAGGCATCTACGGTGGCGGTTGACTCGCTCATCAACTATGAGGCTGTCAAGTACTTCAATAATGAGAAGTATGAGGTGGGGAGGTACGATAAAGCTCTACTGGGCTACGAGAGGTCGTCTATCAAGGTCGCAACGTCTTTGGCATTCCTTAATGCAGGGCAGAACTTGATTTTCTCAAGTGCCTTGACGGGGATGATGTACCTGGCCGCGAATGGCGTGGCCGAGGGAACGCTGACGGTTGGAGACCTGGTAATGGTCAACCAACTTGTGTTCCAGCTCTCTGTCCCATTGAACTTCCTCGGGTCAGTGTATCGCGAGCTTCGCCAGTCCCTGCTGGACATGGAGACGCTCTTCAACCTGCAGAAGGTCAACGTGGCCATCAAAGAGCTGCCCAACGCGAAGCCACTCGAGCTAACTAGCGGAGGAGAGATCGTCTTCGAAAACGTCACCTTTGCCTACAACAAAGAGCGTCCTATCCTCCAGAACCTCAATCTAACTATTCCCGCCGGCAAAAAGGTCGCCATCGTTGGCCCCAGCGGCTGCGGAAAATCCACGCTCCTCAAGCTCCTCTTCCGCTTCTACGACGTTCAAGAGGGCCGCATCCTCATCGACGGCCAAGACATCCGCCATGTCAGCCTCGCCTCCCTCCGCAAAGCCATTGGCGTCGTTCCCCAAGACACCCCCCTCTTCAACGACACCATCGAGCACAACATCCGCTACGGTGACCTGTCCGCACCCCCCGAGGCTGTCCGCGCCGCGGCAGCACGCGCCCGCATCGACCACATCATCTCCGCGTTCCCGGACGGTTACCAAACCATGGTCGGCGAGCGGGGAATGATGATTTCGGGTGGAGAGAAGCAGCGTCTTGCGGTGTCAAGGCTGCTCTTGAAGGATCCGCCGCTGTTGTTCTTTGACGAGGCTACGTCGGCGCTGGATACGCATACCGAGCAGGCGCTGATGCAGAATATTAATGGGATTCTGAAGGAGAAGGCAAGGACGAGTGTGTTTGTGGCGCACCGGTTGAGAACGATCTATGACAGTGATAAGATTATTGTGTTGAAGGAGGGGAAGGTGGCAGAGAGTGGGAGTCACAGCGAGTTGATTGATACGGGTGGGGTTTATTCCGAGTTGTGGAGTGGTAAGTTCGGTTCGGTTTCATTTCTTTGGGCGTGCTAGCTCGCTCGCCCGGTTCTACCGATAAGAAGCCCTTGCTGACTGTTGATTTAGCCCAAGAAACCCTGTTCCAACATGGGACGAGTGAGCATGAGGTGGCTGTGGAGGACATTGTAGAGGGAGCTGAAGGGAGGGAGGCTGGCAAGGGTAGGTGAGGCGGGCATGGGTTCGAGAGAGGCATTTAGGCGCATGGAGGGGCTGTATAGTGGGATACGAGCATAGGTAGAGTCGAAGCTGCACCGCAGCCACGGAAAGAGCGATGTTCCGACTTAGCAGGCGGCAATAGAGGTATGGTAATGATTCTGTAGTTATAGCGAAAACTATGAGATCCACAGCGCCGCATCTAGTATGTGGCGGCTGTCGTCGCCGCGATAGCATGACGAGAGAACAAAGCATGCATTTGATATCATTTATTAACAGGCATGGAAGTGAGATATAAGCCTAGAATCATTGATCGGTCAACTTGAACTCATATTTATCAGACGTTCCCGACACCCATAATCATCTTTCGACACAGTCTGGCATATGTTCGTGGTAATCTCTGGTTTCTGTGTGCTTTTTTTTGTATGCACTTAAAGCTCACCCTCGAGTGAGTAGACGAGCCTTGGTCTGATCACTTTTCCCTTCAGCTGCGTCTCTTCCATTTCGAACCAGTGCTATCGATTCTCCTGACGTTTTTAGCCTGATACACATCTCCAGAAAAAATGTCTTCCTTAGTACCAAGGTGGAACAGAGGAATATGTTCCAGAGGCGCCGGTACGGTGACGTTCTGCCCACCGGCATAGGTCTGGTTAGTCCACCAGTACGTCCACGGTTTCGTCCCATTCCCAGCTGCGGTCCGAGGCAAGTAGACCTCCCACTCGGTCACATTCGGCAATGTGACGGGTGCCACTAATAGACGGGGGCCGAGCATGTACTGTTGAGTGGTGAAGTTCTTGGCGATAGGCCGTCTGAAATCTGTTCGGAAAGCGTCTGCCACGAGGCCGATGTGTCGCCGGACCAAATCATGCTGCAGAAGCGTTGTGAACCAATATAACCAGAGCGACTGAGTGAGACTGAGTCGCATGGCGTGCCTTGTTTCATCCCAGTGGCATTTCGCAGTCCCTCTTCGATAGCCTGCTGGTGGGCCCATGGGTAAAGCTTGCCTACGCTCTTCTGAGTGCCTGCAGCATACAAGAGATCTGGCAGCGCGTACGGAATGGAGGCAACGTAGCCAAACTGTGCCGTGTTCGTCAAGGCTTCACCGAGTGCGCCACCGTCTGCCTGATCGATCCAGAAATTCTTGATGCCTTTCTCGTAATAGTTCTTGTGTAGTGTTTCCCACAAAAACTTACGAGCGTCAGGGTTCGTAGCGTCATATAACCGAATGTAAGATCCGTTCCAGGCGTCAGTCGTCCCAGGCCCAGACTTTGTTGCAGACAGAAACCCGGCCCTCTGCATTGGCGAATAGTTTACGCTGTCATCTTCGACAGCTGGCCAAAGAGATGCCATCATCTCCGCACCCGTCTTCTCTTCGACATATGTTGACATAGCTGTTGGGTCCGGTCACAGCCTTGGGTCGAGGGCCCAGTCACCATTTTGTGCCCAAGACTCGTAGTCAATAATCAGCATTGACACGGGGATATCGTTTCTGACAAAGTTATCAGCCAGGTGGAGAATCTCGGTCTGATTCTCATACCGCAACTTCGAGTGGAGGTAGCCAAGGGAGAATTCCGGGGGGGTTGGTGCACGTCCAGGAGCTGCGGCGAGTCTTTTTTGCAGGGCGTCGTAGTCGCCCTCTGGTGCACGTATAAGAACATAGTCTACTAATGTAGTAGTCTCCGAGACGAAGCGTGTTCTGAGTGGTCCAAACTCCATGCGCCCCGAGGCGGCAGAGTTTCACACAAAGCCGTAACCCCTACTGCTCATGAAGACGGGAGTAGGAACATGAGAGTTGAAATTGAGGAAGTCGATGGTCTGACCCTTCTTGTTCACCATATGGTCCTGCTGCATGCCTGTGCCATATATTTGCTCATCTGGCGAGGAGGTGAAGGAATACTCCGCATGGAAGTCGTGCCCGTTGGATGGCCATTCATAGTATCTAGGATTCTTGGATGTGGTGGGAGAGTACTCGTTGGTTGAGAAGCATGGTCTCTGATCCGTCTGATTCAACTCGGTAGAATGCTAGGCGGGTATGCGTTTTGGCGAATGTGCCACCGAACGTTCTGCAAATCGTATTCCCATTCCTGATCTCGATTTGATCGGTACCATCAATTAGGGTAGCGTCCTCGATGCGAAGAGATACACCGTTCTCTGGACCTTCTAGAGGTGGATCATAAAGGAAGCTGATTTCATTGCCATTTGGGGGCCGGAAAGCCCAGGCTCTGACGCGGAACCCATCGTAGCCATATGGCTAAAACAAAGTTAGGCTAGTTGAACATAGAGTATGAGGTACGATGAAACCCGTATCTAGATTGCACCTACCTGGACAAGAACATTTTCGAACCCATGTCTCATGTGGAACCCAGACGAATTGGGAGCAAAATAAGAATCATCTAGGGCTGAGACCGCACTGCAGAAGGTGCCCAAGGCCAGGACCTTGCCAAGTGAACGAAGAGATAGCCAGACCATCTTAGATTTGCTAGATGAGTCGCTCTTGGAATGAAACTTAGTTTTCAGGAGATCTCGCGTCCTGGGCTGTAAATACCAGGACCTGCGTGCGAGATTTCTTTTAAGCACTTATCATCGTCAAACTGAGAGTGGTTGGCCAACGCGGATCTCATCTAAAAGCCAAATGTTCGGTTCAATGATGGACCGTGAGAGTCCTCTCAAATCTTAAGTCGTCCGGTTTCGGGCAAGGAAAGCGCGAAACGAGAGACATTTTCACTTCTGAATGAAGTATCTAGTATTGGATTTCACCTTGGCTTAGCACGGGTGGCGTTCCTTGTTGGCTTATGTGGAGATAATTTAGGATCAACTTGCGGGGAACCTGTTAGTAGTTACTGATTTAGCTTACTACTAGTAATAGTGATTGGCTCAAGATGGGATATGATAGCTGAGCCTCGATAGATGGGCTCCGTTGGCTGTGTTCTGTAATCATAAACACCTGCTAAAGTGATAACTTCAATCGGTTACTGGGGCACGTAATCATTAGATGCCCCTGTTTGCTTCGGTCAATGTATCAAAAGACCGAGCTATGTCGTTGCATTACTTTGTCTGCAACATGCAGTTGTCGACCTACATTCTACATTAAGCTACCCGGGTAAAATGCTCGGAGACAGCGATGATCATAAGTTATTCTACCCGGTAAATTGCTCTGAGACGACGATGATCATGGTTTCTCTGAGCAATTTACCCGGGTATTCCCCAATTGAGAGCAGACCTGTACCAACGAACATAGAGCCCTGGCCAAGAATGCATATGAGAATCTGGGGAAAACGTATTTGAGTTGCTTCTTTCACAATTTCGGGACTTTTACCCCCAAAATTATAGCGGACATCGGATCTATAATACTATCTGTATACTAACTCTACATAGGTTACGGTAGATAAAACTCCGTCGTTGAGCAATCTTATTTACAACTGAGAAAAATTGATTCTCAAAGTCGTATCTTGCGCTGTACGTTTAGTAGTCTTGGCAGCACTCGACCTATCGCACGTCTTCTCCGGGCCTGTGAGCGTCGATGCCAGCCCTGGCACTTCCACCCCCTGAACTAGCCAACTCTAGATGGTTACGGCGGATAAAGCTCCGTCGTCGAGTAATCTCATTTACTACTGTAGGATATAGAACCCAAAGGTTGCTCAAGGGAATAAAGTGTGTAGTAGTAGAGTGGTAGTAGACTACGCGACATAATCTTAATAGATGCTCAATCCCACCGAATTTTGTACGAAGAAGGCCACACTGCTGATGAGAACAATGAAGACTTAATGTCTCTCATCACTCTAGAGATAGACCATACGATGAAGAGTGCAAGGAATTAGACGAATTTAGTATCGTCGTGAGGGATCCGTAGCTGTCGTCGGGCAATTATGAGGTGGTCTCCGCTGGATATTCCCCGCAGCCCGCGAACCTCGCAACCCCACAACCCCGCCACCCCGCTGTCCCCGCATCCCGACAACCCCGCAACGCCCTCCCTCTCTACCCGTACTCCTTTTCACGAGCGATTCCACCCATTATCATTTAGCCCCGGTATTTCGGAGTAGCTCAGAGCAAGGTCCCAAGAGCAATTATACTACTTATGTAGTGAAAATTATATATCTTGCTTATTTATATAATCAGAATGTCTCCCCATACGCTGACAAGGATCCGACAGACATCTAGCTAGAAACTCCACACTGAAAGTCTACGGTTAACATGCTTCTTATATTCTACCTTCTGTGCTTGGCGAATTTGGGTTTTGCCCTGGTGATAGAGAAGAACTCTCTGCGTACGCAAGGCCTCTTTAGCCCCAATGGCATTTCGACTACAACCCCGACACTTTCCTGGCGCTTATTGAGCAAGACTCGACATGAATCGCAGTTAGCATACCAGCTACAGGCTGCGTCAACCAGCCGTGGTCTGCTGCATAATCCCAACCTTTGGGACACCGGCAAAGTTAAAGGCGCCGATATTACCGCACTCTACTCTGGAAAAAAGTTGGCTTCTCGGTCTCTGGTGTATTGGAGAGTACGTGCCTGGGATAGTCACAATCACGCTAGCCAATGGAGCGAAGTATCAACCTTTGAACTTGGCCTTCTACAACCTTCAGACTGGTCTGCTCAATGGATCACGAACAATAATTACCAGCTCGGAAACACGTCTCTTCCGCTTTTCGCCAAGCCGTTCGAAATTGGCAGTCTAGTTACTAAGGCACGCCTTTATGCCCTCGGCCTTGGCATGCAGTCAGTTCTACTGAATGGCAAGGAAGTGACAGATGAGGTTCTAGCCCCAGGCTACTCTAACTTCAACAAAACTCTCATCTACACGACCTACGATATATCACAACTCCTGACAAAGGGAACCAATGTGGTTGGAGTCGAGCTTGGCCGAGGAGAATGGAACACCGAAAACGCGCTCGGAGGCCGGTATATGAAGTACACAGCACCTGCAACTCCATTAATTATGATTGCCCAGCTTGAGCATACGTGCAAAAACGGCAAAACGTACAGAGTGGTATCAGACGAGTCTTGGAAGACTTCCACTAATGGTCCGATGCTAGAGTCTGCTTGGTATGGAGGAGAAGAATACGATTCCACCAAAGAAATTCGCGACTGGTCTTCGCCAAAAGGTGACATAACCGATTGGGACTCTGCGAGTTTGACCACTGGCCCCCCCGTGAAGCTAGACGGGCCACAATACCCCCCCTGAGAGTTGTCGACACTATTAGCCCAATCAACATAACAGGCCCCATATCAGGCCAATACATCATCAACTTCGGAGTCAACTTTGCTGGCTGGTTTTTGCTAAACATCGACGAGTCGAAAGACTCGCGAGTGACTATATGGCCTTCTGAGCGCCTCACAAGTCAAGGTGGCTTAGACCAATCTACAACGGGCTCTCCCATCTACGACGCCTTCACATCAGCCGGAGTTTCTCAGATATACACACCTAAGTTCATGTACCATGGGTTCCGGTACCTAGCTGTAAATACTACTTCACGACCTTCACTTTCGGACGCCAAAGGTCTAGTGATACGAACGGATTCTGAGTCCGTAGGGACTGTTCAGACCAGTGACACGATGCTCAATGATATCCACCGCATAATTGACCGCGCCATACAGAGCAACCTTTATACCGTTATGACTGACTGCCCTCATCGAGAGAAACTAGGCTGGCTAGAACAAACCCATCTTGTCTTTCAACCCGTCACACGGGGCTATGACATTCAGGCTTATGGGAGAGGTATTGTTCAGACCATCGTGGATTCTCAAACCGACAGTGGATTGATCCCTGATATTTCCCCGGAGTTCGTCATATTCGCTAAGGGATTTCGAGATGACCCAAACTGGGGCAATGCTGTTGTATTGCTGCCCCTCATGCTGTATGAGACCTACGGGGACGTGGATTTGCTTGAGCAGGCGTATCCTGCGATGGAGCGATACGTTGATTATCTAGCATCGCAAACAAAGAACAACACTTTAGCCTATGGCTTGGGTGACTGGATTGCCTTCGACACTAGTACACCACTGGGAATAACAGCAACGTTTGGATATTATGAGGCGCCTAAAGGGATACAGACGATATCTGCAGCTTTAGAGAAAACTGCCGACAGTACGAAGTATGCGAATATGATCTCGGAACTCCTCGCTTCGTTTCAGGAAGAATTCGCCATGGTAGGCGATGGCACATATACCTACGGTTCTGGGTCCCAGGCTAGTGACGCTATTGCCCTAGATATAGGCGCAGTACCTACCAAGTTCCAGGCCCAGGTTGCACAAAATATCGTGGACTCGATTTCGAAGAACGGCAATCATTTGACTGGAGGAGAAATTGCCTTACCCTCGCTTTTTAGAGTCCTACAGTCTGGAGGACATAATGATGTTCTATATCAAATGATGACAGTCCCGACGTCGCCAAGTTACGCATATCAAGTCCTCAATGGCGCTACGTCCTTAACAGAACGTTGGGACGGGCCAACCGCTAATCGCCCTGGTTCTAACAGCCTCAATCATTTCATGCTTGGGTACGCAGACCAGTGGCTAAGTGAACTCAGTGGACTCTCGCAAACTAAGAATTCGGTTGCATGGGAATCTATCAACTTCTCACCCATTCTTGTCACAAATATGACAAGCGCAAGCAGCAGCTACCGCACTGCCCGTGGTCTAGCGTCCGCAGGCTGGACGCGGGCCAATGGTGGATTCAGCTACAATGATATTGTTCCTATCGGCGCAACTGGTCTCGTCACCTTTGATTTAGAGACACTTGATGTCGACGATATAAAAGAAAATTGGGTCGTTTTGACACCAAACACGCGGGGAAACGGAATTGTCAGAGTTGAGAATGAGAATGGCACAATGGTGGTGCAAATTGGTTCCGGACAATATGATTTTATTTCATCGAGAAGGAAACGTTGAGGGAAGGGAAGGGTTAACCGTAGTAAGTAAGCAAATGATAATGTCATCAATACAAAGAAAGGTCGTATGAGACATTTGAGCAGTATGAATTCGACGTTATATATATACAGGCCTAGAACTGAGATAGAATCCTATCATCATTGATCAGTCACCCCTGATTCATTTTTATCAGAACCTCCTGGGACCCATTATCATCTTTCGTGATTCTAAGATAGCTAACACCCACCCCACAACTCTTCTTGCCTACCTACCACCTTCTTCATACCTCCTACCATTGGCATAGTCCACATAACTCACCTACCATCACCCAGTCCGGAATATGTCAAGCATATCCTCCTGGTAAGCTCTGGATTCTGTGTTTTGTAGCGCAAAATCTCACCCTCGAGCGGACGGACAGACAACCTAAATCGCGTTTATACTAGCTTTCACCCGAAAACCAATTTAAAACGATATATAAACCCATCCATGCCCAACAACGAGCCGATGATGCGCGTAGTGGGGGCAAACTCCACACCTTACGGGGTAATGTGCCAAGTCACGTGCGTCCCGTCCCGTCTCTAAAAGTGGGCTCTACATAGCAAAATTTGCTTCACAAATTATTCGCATTTTGTCGCTCTATCACAAGCAAGCAAGAAAACAGTTATAAAAAACTACCACCGACCAGATGGACGAGTTGCACCCTATGACGAAAGAAGGCATTGCTGCTGCTAGCTCCAGGCTACACGCGCCCAGCCAGCCCGAAAAGCTTAGCCAATATCCTGGTACCCCACATTCTTCAACATCTTTGTCTGACGATAAAGATGATCTGGATTTGCAGAAACTAGGCTACAAGTCAGTACTTGCACGTGGCTGGGGCTCTTTTGATAACTTTGCATGCTCCTTTTCGGCGTTGTACTGCATAGGTGGCATCAGAGTGTTATTTTACATTGCTCTCAGCAATGGTGGACCAGCTGCCTTGTAGGTTGACACCTATCTTAACCCGCATAGTATAGCATATACTGACAAATTTCGCGAAAAGATGGAGCTCATGGATATCAGGAAGTATATTATCCATTATTACTTCTGCCACGCTCGCGGAGGCTTGCTCTGCGTACCCAGCCGCTGGATCCATCTATTACTGGGCATTCCAGTCCTGGGGAGGTGGAAAGCTAGGGAGATTTATGTCTTTCATGGTAGCAGCTTGGACGCTTGTAGCTTGGACAGCCTTCCTTGCAGCGGACTCTTTTGGTGTTGCTAACTATCTGGTTTCTGAGGTGGTTGTGTTCAATCCTAATACGACCTTCCCTCATGACACCACGGATGTGAAAGCGAGGGCGGTGGCATGGGCCTTCTCGCTACTTTTCCTAGCCATCGCGACATTGATGAACTTTCTACCCCCGCGCTCCTACGCATGGGTCTTCCGCGCTGGCGTTATGGTCATCGTGATTGATATTCTTCTCAACTTCATTTGGTTGCCAATTGGGGTCTCTAAGACATACGGATTCCAGTCTGCCGAATTCGTCTTCACTTCAACATATAACGGGGGACAAACCAGTCCAGGCCTTAATTGGGTATTGTCTTGGTTTCTTGTCTCTAGCTGCCTTGTTGGGGAAGATGCTTCAGGCCATGTCGCCGAGGAAACTGTCTCTGCGAAGAAAGCGGCTGCAAATGGGGTTTTTTGGGCTACAGTGGCATCGGCGATCTGCGGATTTCCAATCATTCTTGTGTTCCTTTTCTGCATGCCTCCCATCGATACATTCTACGACACCGCGGCTCCTCAGCCATTTATCAACATGTACGCCCTAGCCTTAGGTCCGCGTGCACACGTTGTCGCCACGATTATCTCCATGATTGGAGCGATTCTAAATACGTCTATTTCCATGGTTGCAGCCTCCCGACTTGTTTTTGCAGTTGCTCGAGACTCCATCTTTCCATTCAGCGAGTCGCTTTGCAGAGTCTCGAAGAGCAAGCAGCCACACAACGCCGTCATTTTCATCGCAACCATTGCAGCTCTCCTATTGTGTACCCAGCTGCCATCACAGGTAGCATTCATGAGCTTGACTTCAACATCGGCGGCAGGCTCCATTGCCGCGTATGGCCTTGTAGGCTTTGGGCGCGCCTTCATTACAAGGAAAACCTTCAAGCCAAGCGTTTTCCATCTCGGCCGATTCGGAGTTATGATGGCTGTCGTTACATTCCTCTGGAACGGCTTTGCATTTGCTGTGCTTTGCGCCCCTCAGTACGGTAACAGCTCTATAAATGCAGATGCAAGCTTATTCAACTATGCCATTGTTATCATGGCTGGCGTTACAGTCATCGGTCTGGAAGAGTGGTGGCGAAAGTCAAGCCGCGTGTGGTTTCACAATATCAAGGATATCGACACTACCTCGGACGTTGAGGTTCACGGAGAGGAACTTTGCTCGACTTCGCCATGATCCGACGCGAATTTATAGCCTGGAACGTTAGACGGAGGATAGCAGTGACCAAAGATCGCTCATATAGCAGGCTAGGAGGTATACGACGCGAGGTGGAATGTGCTAGGGAGAACCACAGTGGGATTGGATCTTGGGAAGAGGGATAGTTGGCAATTGTAAGTTTGGATATGAACATGACGGGTGTTCGATGATTGCTTCGGCATGACTCGTTCTGAGAAATTACCGTTGAACTTGATCTGGATAATACCAGCGAAAGGACATGCTTCTATCATACTCTTCTCTCCTCTTGACGTGATGAATTTCACGACCTCTTACCAGGTCGTGCTGGTCTACTAACACTAGTTTGGGCAACTTGGCATGCGTTCCTGTGAGATCGAACGTACGTTCCATGCTGAAAAGCAGGCCTTGCACCATCTAGTCTCTCTGTGGATGTCACCTCTTTGAGTGACACCCAAGATTCACCTTCGTTCCACACTATGCTTATTGGCACCATTGGGACTATCATCGGGTGTTATGCAAGCTTGTGTAGGTCAGAGTGGATGGGATGCCGAATTCTCGTGAGTCTATGGTCGTATGTGAGTGACTGTCCTTGCTGTTGTCCGATTCCAATGTATGGCCTATTGAGGGAAGTTAGCTCCATCTAAAATTCCACTTTCCAATAGAGGCGTAGTCAGGTAGTCGTGTAATGGACCGTTTTCCAAGTGGGATCGTAGCGTGATTTCAAGAAGGCATATGCTCCGGCGATAGTTATCCCCGCTAGACGACCGACGAGGCTCTAGACAGGACGCTAGCAGGCTGTATAGAGTGCTCATGCAGTCTGACGATATCGCCGCCGCCTTGCACGTTCTTACACATGTTGCCGAGGAAATGGAATGGGCTCGTGATGTTCGCCCCTATGCAGTTAAAAATCAAGTTTCTTATATTTTAGTTAAAGTTGGGTTTGAAACGAGGCCTCGGATTATTTTGCAATAGGGACCGCGTGAGGTACATGGCAATAAGATATTCTATTAGAGCTCCAAGCAAATTACAGTAACAATCTCACCATGAAGCATATTTCTCGTGCCATACCCACCATCCGTTGCTTAGTTACTGCCCCCTTTTAATCAAATCCGCGATCTTCTCAGCTAAGGCATCTATAATAGTTAGCAATGCAAAACGTAGAGCGGGACAAAGACAGAAAAACTTACAAATTGTGCTCTGAGGGTGCCCTGGGGGCAGGAACGGAAACGCACTTGTGTCAACGACACGGACTCCCTTAACACCATAGATCCGTGCATGGCTGTCAACGACAGCCATACTATCGGTCGATGGACCCATCTTACAGGTGGAGCTGGCATGCCACACGGTCTGCAGACTGCCTTTGATAGCCTTTTTTATCCTATTAGCACTGCCTATATAACATAAAACGGACAACAGAGGACTGCACCTCCAATATCTGCTCGTCGGTCTGGACCGATGCGCCAGGGTAGTATTCGTCTCCGATGATGATCTTCTGCATAAATGAACTGGCAAATGCTTGGCGTACACGTTTATAAGAAGCGACAGCGACTTGCTGGTCGATGGGAGACTGGAGAGCTGGGGTGTTGATGATGGGAAGGTCTTCAGTGTCTGCGGATGTGAGGGTAATATTTCCTCGGGACAGAGGAGCAACTAGGGTAGCCAGAATAGTAGCATATTGGTATCCATCATTTGGTTCTAAGATAGTGTAAGTTTTGATTACTACATGGAGGAAAATGAGGAGACGTACGCCCAAATAGGAGAGTCGACCAGTCGCCAATGTACCCGGCTCCGGAGATATATTCGATTTCTGGCCAGTCAGCAGGCAGTTCGTTGAGCTCGGCAAGGGCTTCGGCGGTGAAAGATGAACGTAAGTTATCGGGGACCTTCTCCCAGCCGAGGAAATCAGCTACGTTGTTAGTGAGAAGTCTGGGAAATAGGTTAGCATATTGTACTAAAGTAAGAGCAAAGTAATATACCCTTTTTGAGTTGTCTCGTAAACAACGACTTGCTCACGGAGGTAAGCTACGTTAGTGGCAACTTTTGTCAGGGTCTCCACCTGTACTCTGTACGCAGGCCCAAAGAAGATATGGTCTTGCATGTTCTGTCCAACTCCAGGGAGATCGGCTACAACAGAGATATTGAGTTTTTGTAATTGATCAGAAGGCCCTACTCCGGAAACCATGAGCAGCTGGGGCGACTGGAAAGCTCCCGCAGATACGATCACTTCTTTGGTGGCTGTGAGTGTGTAATATAGGAGGAGAGTCTTGACTTTTACGCCTGTTGCCTTCTTGTTTGCGTCAAACACAATGTTCTTTGCCATAGATCGAGTGAATATTTTGAGGTTGTTCATATTGGCCGACGCTGCTTCTGTGAGAAAGGCCGTTTGTGAACTTTCGCGCTTCTCGGTAGAGGGGTCGATTGTCGTAGAGCAGTATTGACAGCCTAGGAGTGAACCGCTGTTAAAATCATCAACTGTCGGGATACCGATCTCGTTGAGGCCGCCTTGCATATACCCTGCCGCATAATGTTAGTTGACTCTAAACCTTACAGGGAACGCTAATCGAGGACAAACCGCTGAAAGGTTGTGCATAGTTGGGGTATGAAACCTAACAGGATGTGATTAGCACTACTCTTCTCCCGATCATCAGAGAGCATACGTGGAGAGGGCCGCCAGGAGATGCAAACGCAGCCGCATTGTACTTAGTAGTTGCGTTGGATGCACGGTACGGCCCAGGAGGTGTAAACCGAGGACTCTTCTTGAAGTATGGAAGAAAGTTGTCGAAGCTCTAGTGTCATGTTAGAGACGGCGAATCGCTGACAGTTCGGTGGGCGCCTCACATAAGACGAGTCTCCCGTTTCATCGGCCCACTTATCAAGGGCTTCCGACAGTAGGGCATTGGTATATCATAAAGTTCCTTGCAGAGCTGAAAGATGAGTATTGATACTTCCACAGTTGGGAATTCATACCTTCCACCTAGGCATTTCCCTCTCGCATACGATCTCTTCACATTGTTTGATGCGGGATCTGGGTTGGTAAAGAATCCCCAATCAACCGTTGGCTCGGTCTCTTTGGTCCCCACAAAGGTTGTATCGCCACCAGGGGTCTCGGCGATGAGTGGCTCAGATACCTGGTAGAGAGTGCCGGCTTCAACCACAGCAACAGTAACTGAACTGTCCTCAGTGAGGCGCTTTGCAATAGTCATACCAGCAGTGCCTCCACCAACAACGATATAATCGAAGGTAGTATGAACTCCGGGTACACCAACCATGCCAATTGGAAGGGGAAGCTGGCGTTTCTCTTGGCGGACCCGGGAGGCTATTGCCAAGGACCCATAAGCCGCGACGAGAAAAAATGAGGACTTCATGGCTGGCTATTTGGTGTGAAAGATAGAGGGTCTGGTATGTGCCAAGCAAGGTGCCAGAGAATGAGATAGGGGTTGGAAGGTACCAGTCTATATACGTATCGGTCAGTCGGCGGCTACGAGCCGACCCTCGCGATTTATACTCTTTTTCATTTAGTCATGTTTGCGATTAGACTAACAATTGATAGTTAGAGTGCCCATCACATGCCACATTTGGCATCTAGATCTGAAATGTGGATGCTTACTTGTAACTGCATTATACTCATTGTACTCTTAGAAGTAAGCTTTGTGTGAACCTTACCCTTACCCCGCACCCCACACATTCGAGCCCGGAGACTCCACACATCCAAGCCCATGTGAAAATCCACCAGACCCTAGATTCGGCACCGGAACCGCAAAATAGGGCTGCTTGCAGGTCGAATTGCAAGGCAAGGAGTCGTTATTACTCGCTCGCTCGTATTGCATTTATATTTATGCAAATAACAGCAGTGGTATAGACAGAATTTAGAAGACAACGCCAACTGATCCCTTTGATGTTCCTACAGTCTCCTAGTTAAGTCATTGAAGTATAATAGAGATTACTATTTTTAATGGGATGAGTAAAAAGGGTAGAAAGAAAGTTGAAAATGTAAGTTGTCGCGTCCTGAGGGAGAGGGTGCGCGTGCTGGTCTAGTATACGACGATTTGTGCCCCAAAGTGGTAGAATGCGCGAGACATACCACCCAACCCCTGAATTGGGTCTCGGATCCGTCCGAATCTTCAGTTTGTCGGGGCATTGGTGGTGTACCTTGAGGGGCTACCCAACGTTATCGATTTCTGCCAAGAAGTAACCAACAATGAACCTCTCATCACTATCGGCGAGACGTGGTCTAAAATCTACTAAGGTGTCGTAATATGGGCACGTGACCTCACTACCTCTTTCCCGTAAATTCAGGCAGGGACGGAACAATAGGAGGTGAACCTTGGCAGTTGCGCCAACGACAACGACATAATAACGAATAACGACCGACCACCTTAACATCGCCATGCAATGATGCGAAGCAAATAAATTGCATTTTGGGCTTTTACTATGTTTGTCATGTCTCCACCTCCACAGACGCATTCTTGTCTCCACGAGTAGATCCAAGCTTCTACTTCAGCACCAGAGAATTAGATGGGTATTGGCGAACAGAGTCGACATTTTGTCTGTCGATTTGTTCCAACACTCAGGTCCTTGGTTGATTCGTTACTTGTTTGAGGCGGCTCATCATGGAGTCAATGACACCGGACGATGGGGACTCGAGACGGAAGCGTCGGAGGCAATTTAGTGTCCGAGCCAGCGATGTTGCGACCTCGCCCGGGGAATTCGGGTCTATGAGGCCTGGAGTTGCGAAAGGTTCTTCGAGTTTCGTGGGTAGTGGAAGTGGAATCTATTTCGTGCGAGCAGTACAATCTGCTTTTGCCAGGAACTACAGTCAGAGCAGCCACGCAATCGACGATGATCTCGTGCCTGGGGAGGATGATCACCTTCAGACTCAAAATCCATCAGGCTCACTTTGGAACTCGGAAGAAGTCTGCTTTATTTCTGCAGGTCAGCCTACAGTTTCGGTATTCTTTGACGATTTGGTGCGTTGGAGTCAATCGTTTTTCAATAACTGGCACCCGCTGTTCCCGTTTCTACATGCACCAAGCATTTTGGGGCTCTTCGAAAGAATAGCAACCCATGGCGTTCAGAGTTTGGGCACTGTGGAAGCAATTACTGTACGCTCAGTATTATCTATCTCGGTTGCAGACCGACGCCAAATGCCCAGGGATGATCTGACACTGATTCCTTCAAACCTGGTTTTCAGCACTATCGACGAGGCGATTTCCTCTCTCACACCTGTCATTATGCAACCTTCTACACTGTCCGGACTTCAAACTCTTGTGTCGATCCAGGTGTTTTTGATTTCTATGCTGCGTCTCAATGCTGCATCGAGAATTGGCGGTCTCATCGTACGCATTACTTTTCATCTCGGTCTGCACAGATGCCCTTCGAGGTTCAAACAATTCACGCTGGCTGATGCAGATATGCGTCGAAGGCTATTTTGGGCGATATATAGCCTTGAGAGATATCTCTCCCAATCGCTGGGGCTGCCTTTGGATTTAAAAGACGATGATGTCGACGTCTGCTACCCGGACAATGAACTTCATGACATCCAAGTCAACGAGGCGGCTAATAGTCAGCCGCTTCATGGTAAGACACTAATTTTGATGCTTATTACATTCCGCAGCTGACTTATCTCGACCAGACCCGCGTCTTCTGCTTCTCCCATCTTTTCTAGCCCGGCACGGCAAAATCAAGGGCTTGATTTTAGAACTTAGGCACAAATGTGCGAACAACAGGACGGCTAGTCCCGATGAAGTCAGTTATGTGGACGCTGAAATATCAAAATGGTGGAATGAAGCACAAGATCTTCTCGAACCTGATTACATTAATGATGCGGCAGGAGAAGAGCCAGGCGGCGGACAAGCCCCATGCCTGTTAAAGGAGACACATAGACTCCTCGTCATTGTTCAGAAGCACGAATCTACAATACTTCTGAATCGGCCTGTCATAACATCCGGCTACGACACATCCCTATTCGCGGTAGCAATGCAAAAGTGTATTGGAGCGTCAAAACAAATCGTTTCAAAAGTATACCTTCACCTGCACGAGGGGATGAACCAGGTAGGATCGCGTGATGGTAAAATTGCAAATCCACTGTTTTGGCCTGGCTTCACGTGGTGTATTTGGATGAGGTAGGATATCGTGCTCCATACTATTGGCGTTTATACAGCTGATAATATCGAACAGCGGCTTAATACTTCTCTACGCAGCCTCCGAAGGATATTATTCCATCGAGATAGCTCAACGGTAAGTGCTAGAGGCACGTCATGACGATCACACTAACTATCTTATAGTGAGGCTGGCCGATGTATAAAGATATTAGAAACGCTTTCATTGAGAGGGAACTTCTGGCCCGGAGCTTGCGCATCCGCTCTTATAGATTTACAGAAAGCTCTAGGCAACAAACTCTCCAATGGTACTTTTGAGCAACACTCTGGTTTGCAACCTCGAACAAAAGAGATGCGGACGTCAACAGATGCACTCAACTCAATCCACCGGCAGAAAGTACGCCTGCGGAATAGTGAGACTGGTACAGCGCAAGACACCGGAGGAGCCTCAGTTTCGCCCCGTGCCCCAAATCCCGATTTCCAGACACACATCTCACCGGGAGCTTACCAGGGGAATGGACAGACGCCAAGCACGAACAATTCGATACCGCCCCATTTGAGAAGCCCTCAAGGCGACATGGCATTCTCTTTTCCGCAGAACGAAATGTCTACCATGGATCCAAACAGAGCACCTGGTGGCGTGGCTTGGCCTATGTTAAACGGACCAACTTATCAGATGGGTGACCAGTTTAACGGATTTGACGATATATTTCAGCTCATGGATGCTTCTTATCAAATTAGTGAGCAAATGTACGAGCCTGGAGATATGGCACAATTTTAGAAATATTATACTTTTTATTTACACAAGAAAGCTATTCGGAAAGCATGTAATAACATGTAATAATTACACTCGGCGAAAAGGGCAATTTAAATATAAGGAGGACATCAGCGAAACCTGAACGCTTATTTAGGCTTCCACGGTGATACATAAAGAGAACATTTTGTTAGATTAGAATGCATGAGATTTGTTTTCCTTATATAATGCGTGAATAGGACCAGTAAACAATATGGATAATTTTATTCCATAATCATGTTATATCTATTCTATTCTGATTTTTCATTTGAGTATACCTTTTTACGGTACTTTGGAATCGGCTAGCTTTCTGACAATAAACCTAATATCCTGATCAAGAATCTATGAATGGCATGATGAACTCAGTTCGACCCTCCGAGATTCTCAGCCTTTGCCTTCCCTAATCTATTATGAATTTCTTCGCACACAGCATTGGTCACTTCGACCGTGGTCGCCGTCCCTCCGAGATCTCTAGTCATGATGCCCTTTTTGCAAACAGCTTCGACGATATCAAGGAGTTGGTCTGCCGCCTCCTTTTCGCCTAGCCAGGTCAACATCTCGCAAGCAGTCCAGAAAGTCGCAACTGGATTTGCTGTCACCAAGTCAGTAAGCATACAATGTTTTATGTTGAAGGAGTAATACCGGTTCCCATTCCAGTGATATCGAAGGCAGAGCCATGAATAGGCTCGAACATGGAAGGGTTCTTTCGTGTGGGATCGAGATTGCTGGTGGGTGCAATGCCGATCGAGCCAGCCAACGCCGCAGCAAGATCTGAAAGAATATCTGCGTGCTAATTGTATCGTTAGAACCTGTCCCAGTATGGATTTTCATGAACCGATGACATACCAAGTTTGTAGCAACAATAGTATCAAGCGTCTCCGGCTTCAATACCATCCTCGTAGTCATCGCATCCACCAACATCTTATCAACCAGTACATCTGGAAAATCCTTCGCCACGTCCGATGCGACTTCGTCCCACATGACCATGCCATTCCTCTGCGCGTTACTCTTCGTAACAACAGTAATATGCTTCTTCGGCCTGTTCTTGGCTGTTTCGAACGCAAATCGCATTATTCTCTCCACAGCGTGGCGCGTGAAAATCGACACTTCAGTAGCAGTTTCCCATGGTTCACCTCGATGAGAGCGGCCGCCGTGACCGGCATATTCTCCTTCGCTGTTCTCGCGGATTATCACCCAGTCTAGCTCGCCATCCTTGCAGTTTCGAAGAGGCGATTGGGTGCCTCGGAAGACCTTGGTGGGACGCACGTTGGCGTATTGTTGGAGGGGTTGGCAGATTGCGAGGCGGAGTTGCCATAGAGAGATGTGATCGGGGACATCTATGGAATCACATCAGTATATGTGATTTGGTTTGTTTCAAAAATCTAGGAATTTGGGCTAGGTACCTGGGGCACCAACAGCGCCGAAGAGAATCGCATCAAACGTTTTTAACGTCGTCAAGGCATCATCTGGCATATATTTTCCCGTAGCTTTGTAAGTGTCGCTGCTCCAGTCGAAGTTCGTGAACTCTAGGTCAAAAGCGTTTAATGTCTCGGCAAACTTCCTCAACA
Organism: Pseudogymnoascus sp. 05NY08; assembly: GCA_001662605.1. NCBI lineage: Eukaryota > Fungi > Ascomycota > Leotiomycetes > Thelebolales > Thelebolaceae > Pseudogymnoascus > Pseudogymnoascus sp. 05NY08. The sequence goes on from KV458818.1 coordinate 57,113, forward strand.
CAGTGACACCGGCTTCGATTACTTCAGGCCCAATTCCATCTGCTGGTATTGAAGCAATTCGATACCGCGGGCGAGGATCAGCAAGGGAGGGACTCATTTTGATAATGGCGATACGATATGATATGATCGAGTTGTGGAATTGAATTGCTGTGCACGATGATTATGAGATGGCAAATTATTAGGAAACAAGCAGAATAAAGAGATACAAATACCTGAATATCTAGTGGGGATTGCTACACAGGACCAGATAGATACCACCTTGGTGGGGTTTGGGGTTGGCGGGGTTTGGCGGGGCTGTGAATCATCCGGGGATCGTTTCTCCGGCTGAGACGTGGGGTCGAAAACCAACTTCCATCTTCACAAGAGAAGATGGCGGCGAAAAACATAAACCAGTAATATTTCTAGTACACATCACATAACCACAATATGGCCCTGGTCTAGAGACTCTTCACAATCCGTGTATACAATCAATATGAGTCGAGACAGCCGAGCTCAGCTCGTTGTTGAAAGCGTACTGGCGTTCATTGAGGCCCATCGGAAGCTTGAGCTTCAATGCGATATTAAAAAACCATTTATTTTAGGTGTTACAGGATTACAGGGTATGTTGGATTGTTTTTAAGTAAATATGAGTTTAACGTGAATTTATATTGTAGGATCGGGAAAATCACATTTGGCATCAGCACTCGTCGTCGCTCTCTCCAAGGAGCATAATTATAACACCATTGAGGTGTCACTCGATGACTTCTACCTACGACACGACGAACAAATATCCCTTCGTACACAGAATCCTTCCAACACCTTGTTTAAAGCTCGCGGCCAGCCTGGAACACATGATCCTGCCTTATTGAAATCATTCTTCGGCCAGTTCTCAGATCCACGAGCGAAAAAAATCTGGATACCTTCATTCGACAAAAGTCTCTTCGAAGGAGAGGGAGACAGGCTTCCACGCTCGGAATGGAAAACCATTGATTATCCGATCGATGTGGTGATTTTTGAAGGGTGGTGTGTTGGCTTTCAACCATGTCCTGACATCGAGGTGGAGAGGAGGAGAGTAGAAGCTTTACAGATTCGACATTCGAACGAACCCGAAAGTCAGTTTTCCACAACTACTTTGGGGGACCATGAGCCTGTGGATTTGCTTTATGTAAATGATTGTTTACGCAGATACTCTGAAGATTTCATGGGTTCGCAACATTTTGATTTTATGGTGCATCTTGATACCAATGACCTGGTTAACGTTTATACATGGAGGATACAGCAGGAGCATGCACTCCATAGGAGGAAAGGCACTGGAATGACTGATGAGGCGGTAGTCAAATTCGGTACTGTTCTTTTCATTCGGCCCATCGTGGATAACTAAACTAATTCGATGAACTTTTCAGTACAGATATATATGCCAGCATATGAATTATATTTGGAAGGTCTACGATCTGGATTCTTTAGGGAGACTGGAAGTATTATGAGGACAAAGGGACAATTGCATCTAGTCATGGACGTCGAGAGGAATGTTGTAGAATCAAAACTATTTTGAATGAGCAATAAATAACACCCGGCCTGTTGTCATAATGATCAATACTGTAGACTCGAAAGAAACCTACCAAGAGACTCGATATGACAGATTTATCGACCATAGCCCAACTTCACCGGTTCCTGTCGGCCTAGGCCTGGACCTGTGCATTGTGCGGGGTTGCGGGGTACGACCCACTCTACTTCTCCCTTGTGGTATAAGCGGCCCGGCTTTCGTTTCTCCAGACCCATAACTACCCCACAGACTTGCCGTGCTATGCATCCCCCGCTGGCGAACGTTTCCCCGCAGAGTCCTACCCCATGGAAAAAACCTGGGGAAAGCTTACAGCGAGGTAAGTGTCCCTGAATATAGGTTTGCAGGCCATTGTTTTCTATAAAATCTATGATGTCTCTCGTTAGTAAATATTATATATGGCAATTGTCTGCCCTCATCTGCGAAATACTTTACATCACGTCAAATCCATCCATATAGTGCAATATTAAGTCGATATCATGGGTGAAAAACGCCCCCAAACCCCTGACGAGAAGGTCAATACTGCATCACACCTAGAGGACCCCGAGAGCCTCATGAAAGAATCGCTAGAAGGTGTCGACTATTCGGGAGCCGTCGCAAAATCCGATCCAGCAGAGATTGCCTTGGTCCGAAAGCTCGACATGAGGATTATGCCTACTCTTTGGGCCATGTACTTTATGAACTATCTCGACAGGAACGCCATAGCAAACGCTCGGCTAAACGACCTTGAAAAGGACTTGGGTTTAGAGGGCACACAATACAATACTTGTATTTCCATTCTCTTTGTGGGGCAAGTACACCAAAATTTGATTTAGTACAGCTGACGACTGACTATTTAATAGGTATCTCTTAATGCAAATCCCCTCAAACATGTTGATGTCGTCGAGGAAAATCCGGCCCTCGATATACATGGCGGTTTGTATGGGTGGATGGGCCATCGTCGCGGCTTTAACAGCTTTAGTCAAGAATTACACTGGACTCGTACTTGTCCGATTTTTTCTCGGAGTCCTTGAAGCTCCATTCTGTTTGTCTCCCATTGCTACTCCTATCAAGCTCGATCGGTGCTAACGACCCTTGAGACCCCGGTGCGTTATACTTGCTATCTGCATTTTACACCCGAAAGGAGGTTGCGACGAGAATAGCGATTTTATACTCCGGCAACATATTCGCGACCTCTTTCGCAGGCCTCATTGCAGCTGCAACATTCGCTTCCATTGATGGTGCCCATGGACTAAAAGGATGGCAATGGTATGTTGCTTCGAAACCAAATTCGAAAACTGACTAACTTCATCAAGGCTTTTTATTATCGAGGGAGTGGGAACTTTTGCCGTAGCCATTGCTGCAGCATACCTTCTTCCAGACTTTCCGCTCACTACGAAATGGCTCACGGAGGAAGAGCGAATCCTCGCTGACGGCAGAATCAAACGCGACACAGTCGGTCTAACGCCCGATAAAGGCGCCAGAGAGGGTTTCAAGCAGGCTATTAGGGACCCCAGGCTCTACCTCTTATGCTTCATGCAAAACATGCATCTCTCCGCCTGTTCATTCAACAACTTCTTTCCTACCGTTGTTGGTTCTCTTGGATACGATCAAACCATCACTCTAGCCCTAACATGCCCGCCATACCTGGTGTCTGGATTCTTCGGCTACGCTATCGGAATAACTTCCGGGAAGTACAACGAGAGGACGTGGCATATCACTGGGTGCATGGGAGCCGCTCTCGTTGGGTTTATTATCTCCTGCGTAACGCTTAACACGCCTGCTCGTTACATATCTTGTTTCCTCTTTGCAAGCGGTGCCTATGCCGTTAATTCGGTCATTCTGGGATGGGTTTCGGCGACTTTGGGGCAGACAACAGAGAAAAAAGCCGTGTCGCTCAGTATCGTCAATGTGGTCGCCAATGCTTCCTATATCTACACGGCATATTTATACCCAAAATCTGATGGGCCGATGTACCTCACGGCCATGGGATCTAATGCTGGATTCGCCTTTGCCACAATTGCTAGTGCGTGGGTTTTCAGGTTTTGGCTTATGAGGACCAATACCAAGATTAGACGTAGTGGGGATGAGTCGAAGGTATTTTACGCCTACTAGATAATGGCATGGCAGTCCTTGTTTAATTTGCTGGTAAAGGAATGGAGGCCGCATACAAATAGTATCAGTTATTTAGCCGTCTTTTTAAATATGATCAAGTTATATTCTTGTATATTCTATGTCTTGGAATTTTTTGTAGGGTATAATAATATTTAGCCAAACACCTCTAAGTGTCATACTAGAGACTCGGCTATTCTAAATATTATGCTCAACGACTTATTGCACGCAACTATCTATCTAATTATGATAATTATTATCATCCCAGACCATTGTAAGTAGCTGGACTATCTCCCTTCGCCCTTGACCTGCGGTGATATCAAATTTCTTATAGGCCTTATAACATGTTGACGTATCGGCTACTACGTGGTCGATACATGCAACTTTCCCAACCTCGCCTCCATTGCTGACACTTTCGTAATATGAGTCGGCCTTTGATTCTGAACCGTCACCTCCATAGGGAGAAAACGAGCAGTCAGATGTTCCCGCCCAATCGGCCATGTCAAAGGAACTAGGAGGAAAGTGATATGTGGTATCTTCCAGACTTTTTACCCCAGTTGACTGTATCCATGATGATTTGCCCCACACCGTCTCGCAAGTGGAAGAGCCGTCTGTAATGAACCAGTAGTATTGAGCGTGGTCGAAGTCGTTACATTCAAAAAGGCCACAATAATATTGCGCGAAATAACACAAATTTAGAGTTGTGGTTGTTGGAGGTGAAGGGGAAGTCGTTGTTGCTGGCGGACGATTGGTTGAAGTTTTTGGCGGGCTGTTAGTGCAGCTGGCAGGCAGTAATGATGTTGTAGTTGGGCAGTCGGCTACATCGACATATTGATATATCCACTTGCAATTTACTAGGCTGCTTGTGACGCATTGCGGAGGCAATGTTGGTAGCGAGTCGTCGGTGGTACTTGGAGCAGTCATAGAACCCCAGCGTGTCGCATCCCACTCGTTCTGTAAACTTACGATTAAGCTCGACGCGGCTTCCAAGGCGGCATCATCAGCAAGCTGAACATAGGAATCAACAAAAGCTGCTGTCTCTTTGGGATATGACACGCTCGTGGTAACAGTTGTGGTGGTAGTGCTATCTGTTACAGTACACGCCTCTGTGATTTCACATTATGTTCTCGTTGTAGTTGACTACCCTATAGTACCAGCCGGTATAAAACTGCTTATAACTATAGTGCACAAACTCGCCGTCTCTAAAGAGGTATAGTCATTTGACTTGTTCTGCTCGACGTCGCCACATTTGCCGTTAGGCTACTTACTGCAGTTGCCGCTAGGGCACCCCCTATTACCATATAAGCCTAAGGTGCAACCTAACCTGCTACACTTGTTAAGAGGGCACCTACTAGAGCAGAGACCTAGGGGTCATCAGCTACTACTGCAGCTGAATATCCTACACCTAGATAAGCATCTAAACAGCCTACAGTTCTTATGGCTATAGTTTAAAGAATAGGTAGTAGTTAGCTTAGCGCTTTTATATATAACAGTTAGCATGCTAGTAGGTAGTAGGGTACTTACTAACATAGTAGCTTATAGCTAGATTATAATAACATAGGGAATTAAGTAGAACGTAGGAATAATAACTACTATAGATGAGGTTAACGTTACCCCTAATGTAGTACTACTACCTATAGCCCCTACAACCCTAGTATTAAATAGGTTAGAAGGCATTAAAATTAGACTTAGAGGGAATATAGCCTTGCTAATTCCTAGTATAATACTAAATAGCTAAGGCATAACACTCTAAACAGCTGTAAAAGTTGCTATTAGATTGTTGCCTTTACTAATAAATACTAGCTACTAACGTATTTCACAAGCGAGTCGTCATCACAAGCGAGTCGGCACCAAAAACACCAAAACGCGTCAACGAGACTACAGTCAACAATGCTACGACCAACACAAGCTAAATCCTCTAATTAAGAGGATAGAATACTATTAGCTATCTAGGCAATTAAACAAGGCAATTGTCAAACTATTCAAGCAGCTGCAGAATCGTACAACGTGCCCCGTACAACCTTAAGTGACCGGATCCATAGTATAGCTTCTCAACGCGACTCTACTCCTAACTTACGTAAGTTGACTCTATACGAAGAGTCAGCTCTCGTTTAATATATCCTCAACCTAGATTCACGTGGATTTCCGCCCCGGCTGTAAGCTGTACAAGAAATGGCTGACCTTCTACTCTCTAAACGAGGCGAGAGCCCTGTTAGGATAAACTAGACTACCAACTTCATTAAGCATCGTATAGAAATCAAAGCAAAGTTTAGCCGGAAGTACGATTACAAACGAGCAAAATGCAAAGATCTGTAGATAATTTAAGGGTGGTTTTCTCTTATACAAAACATAGTTGTAAAATACAGCATCTTAGAGTAGGATATATACAACTTTAATGAAGTAGGTTTTGTAATAGGAGTTATTACTACTATAAAGGTAGTTACGAGTTTAATAGCAAAGAGCTGTCTAAAGACTATACAGCTAGGGAATAGAGAGTAGGTGTTAATTATCTAAGGTGTTAATTCGTACAGATGGGCACTCCTACTGTTCATCATTTCTAAGGTATAGAATCACCTCTCTGCTTAGTACAAGGACTTAGGATTACTAGACGATTAGGTAATTATACTAAGTGAGAATGGGTAGACTTTAAATTTAATTAGGTACAAGTGGATTTAACACTTTAATTAACATACAAACAGTCGTTTAATTAGAACCTATCACCTTCTTATTCTTAACAGACATAAGAGCTACCTCTTAGCTTAATTTTAACACTATTATATAGAACGGAAGATAATCACTCTCTATATGCTACTACACTCGTTATATATTCTTTAGCCACTTAATGTTAGCTGCTTTACTCTACTAAAGCTTTTGTATAGACGTTAGATTAAAACCTTTATATAGAATAGGCTAAACTATATTACAAAGCTTGAGTTTCTCTCTACATTTAAAGAAGCATTTAAAGTTGCATTTATAGAGCAGAACATTAAGAGCGGATTCTAAGCTATAGGGCTAGTTCTATATGAGCTATAGAGTGTCCTCTCTTACTTAAATCTACACTTAAGGACTCTAACTCCTCCTATAGTTAAGAGTAACAATTAGACTTTAAAGACTCCTTAAACTATAAGGGAGCTTAATTTTTAAACAGAGCATATTAAGAACTGTGTTATACAACATTAGAATAGCTTGCCTACCTTAATTAATAATGCTATTAGCTGCCTTGTTAAGGGGGCGCAAGTTATAATGCATTCTGCTGTTCTACTTAAGGCAGAAGTTAAGGCTCTATAAGTAGCAAATAAACAGAAAAAGAGGAGGGAAAGGAAGCGCAAGAGGCGTATAATGCAAGGGGGAAGCCTCTCTGTACAGGAGGGAGAGGATATACTTCAGAGTGCTGAGGTAGATGCTCAAGTCCGTACGGAGGTAGTAAATGAGAGTAGTCGGCAGGTGGGTTCTACAGGCCGACAGCGGCGATGTGGCACATGTGGTAATATGGGGCATAATGCTCGTACGTGCGAGAGGCGCCAGGAATCAATTGCAATTGAATAAGGGTCATTATGTAGGGTGGTGTAGTAGTAGTCGTAGTGATAGTCAATTTTTGGTGTTTTTGGTGCCGACTCGCTTGTGAAATACGTTACTTAATTTCAGTTGTTATAACAATAGGTATTAAGATAGTAGTTATAGTAGTTATAATTTTTATTCCTAATAAAAAAAATAGGGTTATAGTAAGTATAGGCTAATTAATAGTTATTGTAAAACTTAGTAGGAATAGTAGTAATATAAGCGTATATAGTAGTATATAATTAACCTCTAGATTTAAACTAGACTAGATAGATAGTAGTATATATATATCCTTACTAGTGCTACTTCTATCCTTAAAGGTTTAGAGGTTAACTACCTAATCTATAGTCCTACTAAGGTTATAGGCTTAGTATATCCTGTTGCTGACTCGAGGGTGGTCACAAAGGGGGATGTGATAATATATCGGTCACTGCGAGTTACATTGCTGGATCATGGAAATACTAGTTTTCTCTGCAAGACTCAGATTAAGCTTATATTTTGCGTCAAATATAGAAACTACACGGACTAGACGTACACGTTTTATATTTGTGTTATGTGTCGCATAGTTTAAACTAAGCACCGCACTATACGTATATACTTATTTATAAGACAAACTCCACGTAATTTATATCATATTATAATCTATCAGATTTGGCCATCATGCTGAGAATATCCAACAACCTCGATGAATACGCCCACTCATTATCGTACCATGCTAAGATTTTGAAGAACTTCCCTTCGTTAGTTCAAGTTACATAGTTTCAATACAGGTACGTTACCTTGGGGTTCAGCTCAATACAAGCTTTCGCATCCACTACGCAGCTATGCGGATTGCCCTGAAAATCACAGCTGACTAGCTCACTGTGCTCGACTGTTAACACACCTCGCAGAGGACCCATTGAAGCCAGCTCCAGTTGTGACAGGATCTCTGCTAGTGAAGTTTCGTGTTCGAAATTTATTGTCAGGTCAACAAGCGACACATTGTTGCTGTAGACGAGTCAGTAAATTCCACTACAGGAAATAAGTGTGTTGACGTTGGAACACGTAGAGAGATGCCAGTCATCTTCCCAGCCAGTTCTGGAAGCACAGTCGAAACTGCCTTTGCTGCACCAGTTGTGGTCGGAATGACATTTCCCAGCACGGCCCGCCCTGCTCGACGATCTCTTTTGCTGTATCCATCCAGCACAGGTTGTGATCTCGTAGAGGCATGGACTGTGGTCATAAGGGCCTGAACAATACCAAACTTGTCGTTCAAAGTTTTTGCCAAAGGGGCAAGACAATTAGTCGTACAGCTCGCGCATGATACTATACTTGGAGGGTTTATGATGGGATACTGTGAGGTGTTGACGCCGTAGACGAATGTGGGCGCATCTTTGCTTGGGGCAGAGATAAGTACCCTCCTTGCCCCGGCATGCTCGATGTGAAGACTGGCTAGTGATGTAGTTGTAAATTTGCCTGTGCTTTCAATGATATACTCGGCTCCTGATATCGTCCAGTCCAGAAACTTGGGATCTCGTTCCGAAGTCAAATGCACATGCTCTCCACAGACAGACAGGGTGTTTGCGTCTACAGCAAAAATAGCGTTTTGTTTGACATCCACACTCCGGCTTAGAGGACCATGTGTAGAATCAAAGAGGATTTGATGAATAATATCAGCTATCGAGGCGCATGTGTGGTTGATTGCCACTATGCATATATCTTTTCGGCATAGAGAGTTTCTGAATGCGACGCGGCCTTCACAGATGTTAGATCGACATAGCCGTCCGAGGGATTTTCAGTGGCGGCTGACCAATCCTCCCCCATCCATTGATCCCTACTTTGATAATCTCTTGCGGAGCTAATGGTAAGAGAGGTTCTCCTCCCTCCAAAGTCGCTGGCATAGTGAATATTTTCGCGGAAAATATTTAAAATTCAGGAATGGGTGGAGCGAATGGTAAGTTATGTTCCCGCGATTTATGTTGAAGTAAACACTGGACTCTACTTATCTCAACCCGCCAGGCATAAACAATCGTGATAAACTGATACATTTTGTTTTTTTGATAATTGTGAGCCTATGAGTGGGGAGCCTTCCATCTCCAAATTTACCCCGCACCAGAACCTAGTTAGCCACGCTTGCTTAATAATCATCGTTTCTCCGGACGAGTTCCAGTATTCGGACACCGGTGTCCGAATACTGGAACTCTCTCCGGACCACCCCACTTACTTGAACTTTACCCCTTGGCAACAATGACATACGGGAAACGTTCCCCGCAAAAAAGAGATCGTAAAAGATCGCAACGCCGTTCGCACTATACCTGTGATTTTCCAGGGGTTTCATTCATGCGGCAAGGAAGAGGCAAAGCGTTGGCGATTGATGAGCACGTGATGGAAAATCAAGGGAGTTCGTGTGAGCCTTGCAAAAGGAAGAAATGCAAAGTAATCCCTATCCCTGATATGCTTTCTGTGGCCCTTCGCGCTAATTTGTGGACAGTGTGATCGTCAATTGTAGGTTTGTGCAAATAAAACCACAAATATATCAACTGACTTGAAGTTAGACCATCGTGCGAGCAATGTCAGGCGGCAAAACTAGAATGTAAATATAGCGAAAGCAACAAGAGGTGCGTTATGTGATGTGCTCGTGGTTTGATGTCTTCAAGCTAATATCCCGCAGAGGAATCCCAACAGGTTACCTTGGTAATTTAGAACAGCGGCTTAATGAGACCGAAGCAGCACTGTATAGTGCTCTGGCCGAGTTGAGAAGTCTGAAAAATGACCAACATTTTGTGACGCTACCGAATTCTACTTCTACATTTATACCTCTAGATTTGGCCCCGCGAGAATTAAATGCAAATAAAATGTCCCGAATGGCAGAATGGAAAGAACACCCGTTGACAGGTTCTGGTGCTATCGAGGAGTGGCGAGTGTTCTTTAGCAAATACGAAATCCCTCCTGAAGGTAGTCTTACATTATGGAAACGCAACTCTGTTAATACTAACAATATCTAGCCGACGAGAACCTGGCAGAAGACGGGCCACCTATTTATTCAAGTCCTGCCATAGATGTCCAGCCTTTCGAAAATATCCAACTTAGCAGCCACATTACTGAGAATTCCCTCGATAGTAGCTGGGAGCAAGCACCGAGCACGACAGCAGCTACTCTAGAACAAGGACGAGAAGAAGACGCCATACTAAATCCCTCGAAACAATTATCCTCAACACATCGATATACTTATTACTGAGTATAAGATATGTGGGTTTCGATATATTTGCGTTATAGCTATAGGGATTTAGGTGCTTCTGGCAAATGTGCTGTAAGTGGCTAGTGTCCCTTTCCCTGGCCTACCTCGCACCAAGTCCGAAGAGCTATCTGCCGTGTTTGCCCTCCTACTAGGAAATCTTCCACTCATCTCTCATCGTATGGAGAATGATGAGATTCCGAGGTTGGGGCTACGCTTCTTCTGTTTACTGGAGTCTATTCTGGAAGGCTTGGAGTCAAATAAAACCAACATTTTATATTGCAGTGCATATTTTATCGTTATCATGGCGCGTCCTATACTGATTTAGATTGGCCATTACCATTTCCATTGAGCCCCGCCTTCTCTGATGCGTCCTCTTTAACGTACGGCGGATCTTCTTTGTACACATCGTACTTGTATGCGCTTCCCGTATGATCACTCCTCAAATGAGCCTGTCCCGACCCATAAACCTTCTCTCGGGCTGTCAATCCGTCGTTTGACTCCTGGGGGTAGATAGCACGTCTACGCAACTCAGGGACCAATAGGCCCACCACGTCTTCGAATGTCCCTGGCCTAGTCACGTAGCCAAGATTGAATCCACCAACGTCTGCTTCGGCCACCCACCGCTCTAGTTCATCTGCGACAGTTGAGGGCGATCCAATAGAGACAGGACCTAGACCACCTATTGATGCCATCTCTGCTACAACTTCAGGTGTCCATTTTGGGATATTTTTGCTTGTTGTAGTGAATGCACTTAAAGCCGACGTCACCTTGTGTGCTTCTAATAAATCCTCTTTGGTTATTTCCTTGCCCAGCGGCAGCTTCGAGAGGTCTATCCCTGTCCACCCGCTTACCAAGACCAAACCTCCAATTGTTGATGCGTATTTCTTTACTTCCGCTAGTTTCTCCTGGGCCTCCTCGTCGGTACGGCCAATAATGGGAGTAAATGTGCAAAAGAACTTCAAGGAGGCTGGGTCGCGGCCTTCTTCCTTGGCAAGGCGGCGGATGTTGGCAATTTTGGGGGCAATGACAGAAGGGTCGTGGTCTGTGACGAATATTGCTTCGGCGTGCTTGGAGGCGAATGCCGACCCGGCTCTAGATCAGATCTCAGTCAAGGTGCTACAGGTTGGGTGGTAGAGATCGAAGAAACTTACGGGGAGGTTCCCGCCTGAAACAGGAATGGGGTTCTTTGAGGAGAGGGGTCCACGATGTGCCTTGTCTCCAAGTTGAAAAATTGGCCGTGGTGGTTAATCTGCCGCACCTTATCTGGGTCGATGTAGGAGTCATTTGCTACGTCCTTGATGATCGCATCTTTGCTCCAGGAGCCTTCCCATAGTTTATAGAGGACGCGCAAATACTCGTCTGCCTGCGCGTATCTCTGGTCATGGTCTATGGGGGTATCGATTCCGATGGCCTTAAACGCGCTCTTCTTCCACGAGGTAACAATATTCCTTATGAGGCGTTAGCTTCGCTACGTAAATGGGCAGGTGATCATTTGTAAGTCAAAAGCGATAAGATGAATGAAATGAAATAGTAGGACAATTGAGGCAGTGGATGGGAGAGAAGAGTTAAAACATTGGCACGCGTACCATCCAATTCGGCCTCGGGTGAGGTGATCAAGAGTTGAGAAGCGCTTTGCGAGTAGAAATGGCGGTTCAAATGATGTGCTCGCAGTAATGCCGAAGGCCAAGTTCTTCGTAACTTTCTGACATCAGCAAGTATGGAGGGGTTGAATGCGGGGCATCCTTACCAGCTGCCATCGCGCTTATGGGCTTTATGAGAACGTCAGTGGTATTAAACAGAAAGCGGGTCTCTAACTCACAATCGTTGGGTCCGTCACCTGCCATTGTGCCGCCCTTCTGATACAATTATCCAGACTCCCCTCGTAGGTATCGTACCCGCCGTACGTATCAGCGAGAAAGAGGGCATTGATGCCGCCTCGTTCGAGGATCTTGGCGAGGTCGATCCAGTACTGGAGGTCCCGCTTGTTGGCCGAGCGGTCGTTCGGGTTCTGTCTCGCCGGTTAGCTTCCCCCAACTTAAAAGCACCGTACAACCATACCTTCCACTGCCCTGGGCTCAGGTGACCCACGGTCGACATGTCGAAGGCATTGAGCAGAATTTGCTTTTTCTGGTGGCCGTTTTGAGGCTTAATTCTGGAAATTCCCTGCCCCCCCTCTCCATTGCCGAGCTTCGTCGCTTTGCCACTAACGGTGTTGCCTCCTCGGCGCGGTTTCTCTTTCCACGAGCCATGGCGCACAAAAGATTCAATGGTATTTTTTAGATGGCATGGCAATTAGAGAGTGGAAGGCTTTTTGATGTTCACGTTCATCGGTCAATGGTAAACCGGCACCGCGTCGCTCGCACGCCATTAAGCTTTCAATGACAACATACGCGAGCACGATCCTTCTCGTCCAGTTCCAAACGACCCCGCAAACATTACTCCTAACATACCTACAGTGTCATGTCACGTCATGTTATTCTCGTCCTTACCTTTTTCCACAGATACACGAGGCAGCAATCGGCCGGTCCTGCAACGTTTTCTTACCATCTATCTGATCAGTCGCCGTCATCGTGGCCCACGCCGCACGTTGTGTCGGTGGGGTCATGGATGGCGAGCTATCCACGAGGAATCACGCACGGCCAAGGAACAGGGAAACATCTGGACCCATCATCGGCAATTGGGAGCTGTTTATGCCCGTCCATGCATGTTTGGGAAAGACCGGAAATCATCCTGGGATGCCGGCAGCTCACTTTTTTTTCCCACCCCACTCTCGAGACACGCCTATTTTGGTACCTTTCTCATATAAATTCTTGATGCAATCACATCGCATTTGTAGGTTGTCACATATATACCCGAGGCTGACACCATAGGCCAATTGAATCGGGAGACGTCCGGCTTGAAAGTTAGCTTTTTACACCATGGCCTTAGATTTGGGAGACGATGATTTGACGAAGGCGAAGATCCCAGGGTTGGCCTCAGTTGTGACGCTCGACAGCTCGCAGAGCGATGCAGCAGCGGATCCCAGAGCGTTCCTCGCCTCCTTCACCACCGAGGAAGATAAAGCCATCAGACGAAAAGTTGACCGGAGATTCCTCTGGCTCATTGGGTTGATGTACATTATCAAAAATGTCTGGCATGTAACTCCATGAGCTACATCTGCCCGCTAATAAAATCGTAGATTGACTATCAAAATGCTGCCAATGTCAAAGTTCTACAAGTGGGACAGCCTTCAAATGTCTTAAATGAGCTCGGCATGACAGCTGATCAGTACAATTGGGTGCAATCAATATATTTTGTTTGTGGAACTAAAAATTCTCCCATCTAGCTTCCTCTTTCTAACATCTTTTAGATCAGTTATATCATTTTTGAAGTTCCAAGCAACCTCTTGCTCAAAAAAGTGTCGCCCCGGAACTGGCAATTCCGCATCTTCCTGTCATGGGGGATTGTCCTGGCCTGCCATGCAGCCGTGAAGAATAAGGAAGGCATGTATACTGCCCGGTTTTTCCTCGGCATGATGGAAGCCGGTATGTTCCCTGGAATCGCAGCCCAATTGTGCAGCTGGTACCGAAGCGATGAGATGGGCAAGCCTATTATGTGGATGTTTGGTTTCCAGAACTGCTCTGGGATCGTCGGCGCCGTTCTTGCATATGGTATCTCTTACATGGATGGGCTGGGCGGCCTGAGCGCCTGGAAGTGGGTGTACCTCTTGGAGGGCATCGCCACAATCTTGTTCTCTTTTGTCGTGTACTTCGTGTTGCCGGACTACCCTAAGTCGCAGCGTTCAAATTCGTGGCTTATGCCGAGAGAGCAAGATTATCTAGAAGCAAGACTGTCAGAAAACGCGCCAAAGACCAACGACGCAGAATTCGACAAAAGCGAAATCTTCGCTTCACTGCGAAAGCCCCGGACATATTCTTTCATGCTCTCTCACAGATTCTCCTTAACTTCGGAGGCTACGGTCTGAGTTGGCAGCTACCGACCGTGACCACCAACCTTGGGTTTGCGGGACTGCCCAGGAACCAGCTTCTCAATATCCCCCAGCCGCTGCCTCCGTGCTTGCAATCATATTCTCGGGGTGGTTTCTTAGCCGCGCCTACCTTACTCGCCCCGCATACATCATGTGGATTTGTGGAGGTGCTCTTACATTCTTCATCATTCTTGCAGCCACAACGAACAAGTACGCCATATATATGGCATGCGTACTAGGAACAATGTTTTATTATGTGTATTTTATACCCTTTTAGAGTTGTACGTTTTCCCGTGTGATACCAAGCACATCTATAAACACAGAGAATGTCTAATTCGGATTTCTAGGGCGTTCTTCTACACTAGCGGGCACCACTGGCACGGCTTTTACACTTGCATTTCAATCCTCCGTGGGGCAAGTTGGCGGTGTCATAGGGCCCCAACTGTTCCAATCGCGGTATGCCTACAATGGCTATAAGGTACCATTCGCCATTTGTGCAACAGCTATTGGTCTTGGCTGGGTCGCCAATGTTTGGACTTGGTGGCTGACAAGGAACGTCGAGTTCGATGTTAAGAGAATCAGAAGGCTTAGAATAAAGGCTGAGAAAAGCGGGAGGGTGTTTGCTGAGGATGATGTCAAGGTGTTTGAGGAGCGGGAGTTTTATGGGAGAGGCCTGATCAAAAAGACGGATCAGTTGGACGTAGTATAAAATAGTATGCAGAATTAAAGGTCTACACTATAGATGGCATTGCAAGGGGACCCTACCGCAATATATAGAGCTTTACATCCACTTTAGAACACATGGTGGCATTTACTTGACGAACTACATTTGAAAGCGCGGGATGATAGTAGCCAGCTTTGTTGGTGATATATGATGCAATGCCATTAAATCACGCGTAAAAACCCCACAACTTTATTTGCTGTCTCATTCCATAGTATTAAATAAAACATCATACCGTGGCTTCTATAGCAGTAGTACCACTCTTACTACCCTCTCCACGCTTTTTCCACTTCCCGATTCCTCAAACTCTGGGGCGCTAACCTCGCTCTCCGCGTCAGATTCGTATTTCCTCTCCAGTGCCTGCGAGTACGGCCTCACAACCAAGTACGTAAACAGCACCAGCAAAACTTAGTTTGCTGCACAGAATGTAAAGCCCTTGAGGAAACGAGGGGCCTCCACTGTTGGGAACACCAGCACGCTCGTCCACGCCGTGGTGCTCTGTGCTATCAGGTTCATGAATACGATGACTATGGAACGCTCCGCCGCGTTGTGGCGCAGCATATCGTTTGCCCAGCCATAGAGAACGCTGCTCATGGCAACCTGGATGTAGGCGCTGTTGAGCGTGAACCACTTGGCCGACTCGGGGACCTTCCATACGGCGAGGATAGTCATAGCGGTGAAATTCCAGGCATGAGCAAAAGCAATTGCGCCACTAGGGCCCCATAGGAGATCGGAACTGAAATTGACAAAGAGGACGTAGAATATTCCGAGAGCGGTTGCTGTTGTACCGAGCTGGTTGACTTCTGGGGTAGAGAAGCGACCCAGACTCTTGAGACAGAGGAGGTAGGCCCCGGAGGATGTCGATCCCGAGTTCCAAAATAAAATTGCCCAGAATGTCAGGATATAGATTTTCCAGTCCGTTGCAATATTTAATACCAGCTGCCATTTTCCCTGCTTTATTTCTTCAGTGGTGTCTGCCTTCGTCTCCTTCAGGCGCTTGATGGCAAGGGCTAAATCTTGATCTGTGAGTATAAGCATATTTGGTTTAGCTGGTGTCCCTGGCCAGAACACTACTCCAGCAATGGCGATGGGTATGGTCATTAAGGCGCTGATAATAAACATCCATCTGCAAAACACTGTCAGAAAGGAAATTTGTTGTAGTGGGGTTTCCTCACCTCCAGCCAGCCAGGCCTCGCACGCCATCGAGATTGGAAGATGCTCCGCTCTGAATCAAGCCCGCAGTGAGAGTTCCCAGCATCTGGCCTACATAGAAAACACCACCTCGGCGACCAAGCTCATCACCTCTGTACCAAGCACCTAGGACGAAATGCACTCCTGGGAAGAAGGCGGCCTGAAATTACAATGAGTAAATGATTTGCCGGCCAGGAATATGTCACTTGCCTCGAAGATGCCAACAAAAAAGCGGTATGTCATGAGTTCCGCGTACCCTTGTGCACGATATTGCAAGAGAGTAAAAATACCCCAGCCAGCCTCAAGAGCGGGAATGGTGTAGTTTCATCGGAAACATTGGAAATAAGATAGTAAATGGTAACTGGCCAATGACCGCTCCCGCGGTGTACATGGCATTGAGATTGACCAATTGATTTGACCTAAAATTTAAGTCTTCTTTGAGGCCGGATACGTAGGCATTGTCTAGTATGGAGTTAGATGATTCTTGGGCAAAAATGCTCATGGAAGAGGAACGCATGCGTACTCAAGTTCGACTGGTCGATGTACTTTATCCAGTATGCAAGAACGGCATAAGGTACAATAAGGAGGTCAAGCTTAATAATAAGCTTACTTTCCTCGGGGGTATCATCTTTAGCATACCAGTGCCAAAAGGCTCGCCCTTGGCGTTTAGCATGTATCTTGAGCAAGCAAAAATATCCAGGTCAAATGTTAGATTTCAGCGCCTGGGACCAATACTGCGCATGAGAAACAAGGGGTATATATTTCAAATATCTAGCTACACTCGTGCTCAAGCTATCTTGTACTCAGCATATTAGTGGTGGGCCCTGTATGACCCTTCCGGGCCTTGACTCTGATTCGGGAGACATGGTTGTATGTAACCATGGTGACGTAAAACGTTCCCCAAAGAAAGTGGTCGAGAAACGTAAGTAGGAGCTAATCAAAGGGCTTCAGCAACTGGAGGGAAGTAGAACTGGACTGCAAATAATTGCCGGATTGTTCAAAAATAGAAAATGAGGGCGCGGAAGACTTGCGCGGCAGCCTCATCGAGGCCTGCAGTGGCGCCATCGCTACTCCATAAATTTGGGCGATGGGACCCCTCCCTGAAAAAGAAACAGCGATAAGCCGAAAAGGATACTATGCCTGTAGGCAATATTTCGGTAGTCTAATTAATTAGAAGGCGAGAGGGGTTGATCGGTCAAGTAGAACGCCGACATGCGAGGTACCATTGCTGCCGGATGAGGAATATTAACAGTCGCACAATTTGACGCAAGTATGACGCCTATGTGTGGGGGTCAATCTCTCCGACGTCGGCTGCCAATGTCACAATGCTCGGAAAACATCCGAGTTAGATAACTCGTAGTTAATATATAGAAAACTAGAAGGCAGAAAGTAAACAGCTTGTGTAGTTCCAAATAGTCCTCGCTTCTTCTCCACGTGTTGGGATTGAGAACCGTGGCTACCGCTTCTCAAAAAGCAAAAACGAGGCTTGAAAACTTGTCGGGGCACCTGGCTAGTATCCCAGGAGATAAACCAAGGTTCGAACTTGAAGATCATCCCATAAATTCGGTCCCAGTATTGCGGGTACGGCTCGGCCTTCTCATCCGAGGTGAACAAATACTGACCTAGAATCATACAGGTAGCTGTGATCGGGGCTGGTATTTCTGGAATAACGGCAGGCATCCTCCTCCCAGCTAAAGTTCCAGGGATCGATTTGACGATTTATGAGAAAAACAGTGATGTTGTACGTTTCTACCGCAGTCCGTATTGTGCCTTAATGGAAAAATTCTAAATTTGTATAGGGCGGAACATGGCTTGAGAATATATGTGAGACGATACGACCTTCTTAATTCAAGATATCTGACGCAAAATAGACCCTGGTGTCCGATGCGACGTGCTAGCAAACGTTTATCAAAGTACTTTTGCTCCTAATACCCAGTGGACAGAGGAGTTTGCTCAGGGCACGAAATTCGAGCATACTGGCAGAGTGTCGCAGCAAAATACGATATCTACCAATATATCAAGTTCAGCAAGAATATCCAGCACGCTCAATGGAATCCCAAAGAAGCGAAGTGGGTGTTGCAATTGAAGGATCTAAGAAGTCAGGAAACTGTGACAGAGAAGTTCGACATCCTTATCACTGCAATTGGTCGCTTTAATGCCTGGAAATTGCCTGACTACCCTGGGATCAACGAGTATAGAGGTCTTCTGAGGCATTCTTTAAACTGGGATCCAAACTTTGATCCCACTGGCAAGTCCGTAGCCGTCATAGGAAATGGAGCTAGCGGCATTCAAGTTGTCCCAGAGCTGCAGAAAGTTGTTAAGCACCTCGACCACTATGCGCGATCACGGACGTGGATTGCAGGGTCCTTTGGTGGACACGACCGAAAGGCAGAGCCAATGTATTTTAGTCCCGACCAGCTAAAGGAGTTCGAAGACCCAGAGAAATATTTGGCCTACCGAAAATCGCTCGAGGATGCTTACTGGAGGCGCTTTGCGGGGTTGTTCAAAAACTCAAAAGAGAATCTCACAGCAAAGGGAGACTTTAAACTAATAATGGCAAAGCGGTTAGAAAATAACCCAGAGCTGCTTGAAGCTCTCGTGCCAGACTTCTCACCCCATTGCCGCAGATTGACGCCTGGACCTGGTTACCTTGAAGCGTTGGGAAAGGAGAACGTCAGCTTTATTCAGACGAACATTAAGCGGTTTACAAAAGACGGTATTGAGACGGCAGATGGAGTTCATCGTCCCGTGGATGCTGCAATCTGCTCGACTGGCGCTAATATTGATTATGCCACACCATTCCCTATCGTATCTGATGGGGTAGATCTGAGCTCCGCATGGAAGCCCGAGGGCAAGTATGGCTTTTCATTTTCATATCATGGAGTTGCCACTCCGGGGTTTCCAAATTTGCGTTTCATCCACGGTCCCAATGCCGCCGGGCACTCCGGAACCCTTCCACACAGTGTGGAGACTCAGGTCACTTACAATGCACGTGTCTTGCGAAAGGTTAGCAGCGAAGGAATTCGGACAATTGTACCGTCAAAGGCTGCCGCAGATGATTTTGTCGAGTTCAGCGACGCATTCTTTCCCAAGACAGTGCTAAGTGAAGGGTGCAGTTCTTGGACCAATGGTATGTTCTCCTACTACTAGTTCAGGATGCGGTCACACGCTGACATTATGTTTGTCTGAAGGGGGCCGACCAGGTGGACGCATCCACGGCCACTGGCCAGGAAGTGCCGCGCATGCCAACTTTGTACGCCGCTCTCCACGATGGGAAGATTTCGAGTACGAGTTGCGAGCAGAGAATAAAAGTAAAAACCGCTTTGCGTATTGGAGAAATGGCTGGACGAAAAAGGAGCTTGTCCCTGGTTCTGATTTAACTCCGTATTTAAAGGCGCCAGAGAAGGTGGACTTGAGAGAATGGCACTAGAGCTGGTGAAATTTGTAGCCACACCACCTACTTGGTTTGTGCAGAGAAGAAAATATATATATTTGCTACCATAGTTGTGGAATTAAAGTCCCAGCCTATATACCTGGCTTCAATCTATGATCATATAAATGTTCTTACAACAATAACATAAACGATCAAGTTGACATAAATAGTATAAATTATATTTGGATGACCTTGGTTTTATGAATAATTATTCACAAATCAAATCCATCTTCATGGAGTGCCTTTAAATCGATATCCCCAGTGACGCTCTCTACCTTCAAGTACGGCGTAAAATTAAGGTCTTCTTGACCATCAGCTGCCTTTACATCCTTCGTCGTCCACCCATTGCCAAACCACGCAAACCGGTTGCCATGCTCGTTTCGGTAGGTGTAGTCAAAATCTTCCCATCTCGGATCACGCCTTGAAAGCACCGCATGGGTGCCACTGCCTGGCCAGATCCCATGAATACGGCCTCCGGCAATCCCTCCATTGTACCACGAGCTGCAGTTCTCGCTCATCACGGTGCGAGGGAAGAAAGATTCACAGTATGCCCTGAATTCAGCAGTAGCTTGAATGCTCAGTGTGATTGTACGGATGCCTTGTGTAGACACCTTGCGCAGAATCTTTGCAGCATAGGTTACCTGCGTTTCGATAGCACGAGGAATCGTACCGCCGAGACCTGTAGAGTTCGGGTCGAGAATTTGGAGGAAATTTGGGAATTGAGGCGCCCCAATGCCGAGATAGGTGTCGGGGAAGCCAGGTTGGTGTTCGGGGCCTACGCCAGGTCGCCAAGCGGTTTGGAGGTTTATGCCATTGGAAACGACTGGGAAGTGCGGCGCAAATGTGGTGTCTGCTCCCGTGGAACAGATTATGGCGTCGTAATCGTGAGTTGTGTCATCTTGGAGTGCAATGCCGGTTTTGGTAAATTTTGAGATTGGTGTGGATATGTAACCAACGTTTGGTTGCGTGATTGCTTCCAGGTAGCCAGGACCAGGAGTCAACCGACGACAGTTGGGCGAGTAGTCTGGAGTAATCTTTTCCAGCAGGTCGGTGCGGTCACCGAGGCGATTGGACATTAACTTGGTAAACGTCTCCTTGGACTGGGTATTAGTTGGACCACCTTTTATGATCGTACTAAAGCGGGAGAATGATGCTTCTTCCAGCTTCTTGCGGTGTTTGAGGTAGGCCTCGGGGTCTTGCGGTGGCGGTGTTCGTCCGGGCCCTCTATGTAGTTCCTCGCCGGTAAACGACCCTGCTATCCACGTCTTGCTTCGAGCGTAATGATCGACATGTGATGATAATTTTTGTAGTTGAGGTACAATTTGGAGGCCAGAGGCGCCATTGCCAATTACGGCAACTCGCTTGCCTGCTGGGTCAAATGCTGGGTCCCATAACGAGGAATGTACTAGATGGCCCTCATATTCGTCTCTGCCGGGGTAATTGGGAAGGCGAGGGTCACTGAAATAGCCGGTTGCGGTAATGAGAAAATCAGCCTCTTCGACCGTTTCTAAGCCGTTGGTAACAATTTTCAGAACCCATTTTGATTTCTCATCCGACCAGTCGGCGCGTGTGACGGACGTGCCATATCGAATATGCTTCTCTGTGTCGTATTTTTGAGCCACCTTTTTTCAGTAGGCCTAGATTTCAGCGCCAGGCGAATAATTTTCGCTCCAGGTAGTTTGGGGAGCGAAGGTGCTCTGATAAACGTCTGACGGGATATCACATTTGATGCCGGGATATACGTTGGTATGCCAGGTTCCGCCCTACGGAGGTTCAGCTTTAGATTTCAGAGTAAGGGTGAATTGAGACCAACCAGATCCGCGTGTCTCTCAAGAATCACGAGGTCAATATTTGGGACTTTGCGAGGCAATAGTGCCCCAGCATTGATCCCCGCGATGCCAGCTCCCACAACGACTACCTTGAGGCGCGGGACCTCGTCGATTGGGTGCTCCTCTATGACCAGCGGCGGAAAGAGAGTCCTCAGTGGCGCATGATTGACTATCGATTGTTTTAGAGAAGCCTTCTCGGGCTGAGGATCGAGAGTTAAGGCGCTGTCGGCCTGGGTGACGGAAACCGCATGGGGAGCCATGTGAAAATATGTGATATGGTGCAGATGGAGACAGGCCTAGAGGGGTCGCAGACTACTTTATGAAAGGCAAGCCAGAGAGATGTCGGCGTTGATAGAGGCTAGTGAGTATTTAGCAACAAGCGAGTGGAGTCAACAAGGCAGGTGAGAGGAGGGGTAGCAAGTGGTTGTGAAAGGGGTGGGGAGGGGAGCGGGGTGGAGGATGGAAAGGACGCCATGGTCGCGAATGCCGTTGTGGGCATTTGGAATTTGGCAAGCAAAGACCAAACCGCGGAGTGTGACTGAGCTCTGCTAGCTGTTAACAAGTGCTATGGCATGCAGCACTTTTGCCTTGTGCCATGTTGATACGACAGACGGACATGCTCGGGCACGAAAGAAATGTGTTTCACAGACCAGGGTCAGTCGTGATTAGTCATCCTGTTCTTTCTCATAACCATACCTTTGGACTGGTTGTTTCAACCACTTCTCCGTCCAGCCCATAATTCTACACGAGTACTCTATGACACCGTGATAAATATCATAGGTTAATCTTTTATCGGTCTTATCTGACCCCGTATTGATGTTGTCGCAAGCAACGCGGAACGTCTGCGCAACATGGCGATGTCGTGATCAGATGCTGGTATCACGAGTGTACTACCAATGCTGCCCACAGGTCTAGTGGGTAGATAGGGCCATAGAAAGCCATCCCAATGCCACGAGGTCTCCCGGCATATACACGGAGGACTGTGGATAGCTCTAGGTAGGATGGTAGCTTCAAACGCTCCTCGAAGTGCCGCGGTACATGGCCAAATCTCCTAGGCGATCTCGCAATTGCATTGCCAGGGAGTCGCATAGAACATATATCGCGCCCAGTCACAATTTTTGCTTTCTGATTTTCCGCTTACTACATGGAGTTTCATCTAGCTAAATTTTGCAAAGCCGACTCATAATGTCAGAGAAGTCCATTGAGTCTGTGGCCGTTGATGCCGAGATAACTACTGGAGAGCTGGGCCCCGGCGCAGACCGTTCTCACCCAGGTTCGCACCGCAAACCACGTTCCTCATTGCTGAATTAATATGCTCTAGTCAAATGGTATCGCTCGACATTCTACAACGCCCTCATACTCGGCGTCTGCAACTTTCTCGCCCCAGGAATATGGGGAGCTATGAACTCCCTCGGCGCAGGTGGCCAGCAACAGTCATACCTCGTTAACACGGCAAATGCCCTGACTTTCTGCCTCATGGTGCTGTCATGCTTCTTCTCGTCCGTAGTAGTCCGCGCGATTGGCATCAAATGAACGCTGATAGTCGGCACAATGGGCTACGCTCCCTATGCTGCTGGTCTGTACGCCAATAATCGCTTTGGCAACGAGTGGCTCGTCATCCTCGGCGCTGCCCTGTGCGGATTATCTGCCGGTGTTTTTTGGATGGCCGAGGCGGCCATCGCCCTCTCCTACCCTGAGCCCTACAACCAGGGAAAGTTCCTCGGGTTCTGGCTCTCCTTTCGTGTTGGCGGTCAAGTTCTCGGCGGCGCCATCAACCTAGGATTGAATGTCAACAATAACAAGGCAGGCAAGGTCTCCTACAATGTTTACCTCGCCTTTATTGCCTTGCATGCCCTGGGACCCTTTGCGGGCCTGTTGCTAAATAAGCCTTCAAAGATTCAGCGCCGCGACGGCATCCCCGTCAACCTTAAAATCACCAATTCAATCTGGGACGAGATCAAAGCCACGACCTCCCTCTTTTTCAGCCGCAACTACCTCCTCATTGTTCCGCTGATTGCTCAAGGTGTCTACACTGAGGCTGTGATGTTCACCTTCCAATCCGTCTGGTTCAGTGTGCGTGCCCGCGCACTCGGTTCTTTCCTCTCAGGGGTTGTCGCCATCATCTCTGGTAACCTTCTCGGCGCTTTCCTAGACCATAACAAGCTCTCCCTGGTCAATCGTGCGCGAGGCGCTTTTGTAGTCATCCTTGGGCTGCAGGGCGTCTGGTGGATCTGGGCAACCATCCTCGTAACCGACTTCCATCGCTCGAGTCCCACCTACGACTTGGTTGACCCTGGCTTCGGGAAGGAGTTCGAACTATTCTTGTTCTGGGTCGCAGGATTTCAATTGAACTACATGTATCTCTACTTTGTGGTTGGCAATCTTGCGTCTACCGAAGCGGAAGTTGTGCGGATTGCTGGTTTACTTCGAGGAACCGAATCGGCTGCTCAAGCCGTCAGCGTAAGTCCACCCATTATGATACTTCTCCACTATTTTCTTGTGACTCTTGCTGATGAGAACATAGTACGGCCTCAACTCTATCCCTATCATGGGCTCTATAGGAAGTGTATATCTTAACTTTGGGCTCTGGGCCATCGCTATTGTACCAGCATGGTTTGTGATCAAGGAAATCGGCGTAACGATCGTGGATAAGAAACTTCAGCGGGAGATAGGAGAGGTAGGGCTCGCGAACCGACTAGATGCGAGAAGAAAGAGAAGTCTTCGTCATGAAAGGACATAATTGCGAGTTTGTGAAGCTCTAGATGGCGTTTTACGAGAGCAGACCGGGGGGGGTTCGGGGTCGAGAGAGACATACGATACCTTGTTTGTAGATTCAAGTATGGATAGAGTTAATGATCAAAATTAAAGGATAGAACTGATAAAAAGAATTGCTGGACAGATTTAATGGACATCATGGTGCCATTGCACAGATATGATAAGGATCAGCGCCGAAACGGACCCCGCACGACCCCGCACGAACCCCCGTCTTTCTCCAAGTTGCCGCAATTATCTCGGCAGCCACACGGAAGGCGGCATAGCGGGGTGGTGGGGTGGAGAGCACGGCATCGCTAGCTATAATCACAACATCAACATTTCGCAGCACGCAACACGGAGATTACAAGACCGACACTTGAGTATGACAGCTTCCGTCGGCTTTCCCCAGTCGAAGTAGGGGTATATCTGATAGTGATAAGGCAAAAAAGGTAAGGCTGCGAACGAAGAGCGGAAACCCGTAAAGCGGAAAGGCGCGCGTCGCACTCTCCTTCTTTGATTTCTATTTTTCTTCCATTTCAATTTCCATCTTCATTCTCTTCTTGATCTTTTCTTCTTTGTTTGTCTTCTTCTTAGCCAATCTGTTGGCTTCCGTATTTCTATTTGCTCTAAATCACAGCTTCACATAGCTCATTGAAGGCAGCAGGCACAGGTGAGCCCATCAAGCCAACCACCACCGCTCCCTTCTGTTAACCCCGCGATCAGAGACAATGTCTTCTCCAGAACGCAAGCAATGGATTCTCAATGCTTTTGCCATGCAATCGCCCTCACATCTTAATCCGGGCCTCTGGAAAGCGCCTGGAGACAACGGTCCGCGCTACACTGATCTCTCAGCCTGGATCGCGCTCGCCCAGAAGCTTGAAGCCGCCAAATTCCACGCCATATTCTTCGCTGATGTCCTCGGGGGCTACGATGTCTACCGCGGCCCTGCAAACCTTACACCTACAATTCCCGCAGGAGCCCAACTCTCAATAAACGACCCCCTCTACTCCATTCCTGCCATGGCCGCAGCTACCAAAACCCTAGGATTCGGAGTCACCTCTTCCACCACATACGAAGCTCCGTACTCCCTGGCACGCAATTTTTCCACAGTAGACCATCTCACCAATGGTCGCGTCGCCTGGAACATTGTGACCTCCTACCTAGACTCAGCGGCGCGCAACTTCCCAGGCAATTCCCAGGTCCAAGTCCCACATGACACGCGCTATGCGATTGCGCACGAGTACCTCGATGTATGCTATAAGCTATGGGAGGGTTCCTGGCGCGACGACGCAACAGATGCGCGATACAAGCTCGCCGGGAGCTACGCTGACCCTGCCGGCGTCAGGCAAATAGAGCATGTCGGGACTCACTTCAAAGTTCCTGGGCCGCATATCTGCGAGCCCTCACCACAGCGGACGCCGTTCCTTTTCCAGGCTGATACAAGCAGTTCAGGCCGCACCTTCGCTGCACAGCATGCAGAAGCGGTATTTCTTAATGGACATGCTCCACATCTCGTGCGGCCATCCGTCGATAGTATCCGCGACCAGGCCGAGTCTCTAGGCCGCCCACGGGACGCAATCAAGATTGTGGCAGGCCTGCTGGTCATTGTGGATGAGACGGATGAAAAGGCTCACGCAAAATACAAGGCGATACTTAGCCGCGGTGATAGAGAGGGAGCTCTCGCGCTGTTCGGCGGCTGGTCTGGTATCGACCTGTCAACGTATAGTGACGATGAAGATTTCCGTTTTGTGGAAAGTAAGGCCGTTAAGAGTATGGTGAATCATTGGTCTTCTACAGTACCGGGTCTAGAAGACGTGCCGTGGACTAAATCCCGGATTTCGGAATTCTTACTGGTGGGAGGGAATGGGGTCAAGGTCGTTGGAAGCGCCACGACGGTTGCGGACGAGCTGGAGAGATGGGTCGCTGAGGCTGACGTGGATGGGTTTAATTTAAGTTATGCGACGAATCAGGAACCTTTGACGACATTATTAAGTATCTATTGCCCGAATTACGCAAGAGGGGGGTATTTTGGGAGGATTATAAAGTACCAGGAGGAACTTTGAGAGAGACTTATACTGGAAATGAGGGGCAAACAAGGTTGCCCGCAAGTCACCCGGGAGCAAAGTTTGTGTGGAGATCAGGGGAGGAGCTGCCAAAATATATCAAAAAACAACATGAGAAAACGAATGGAGAGACGAACGGAAATACTAGTTCGAAGAGGAAGATTGACGAGACTGAGGGACAAGGGCTAGAGGCGGAGAATGGTGTGAAACGAGTATATAGGTAAATATTTTATTTTTGCTAAAATACCAACATAAGAATACCATTAAACAAATTTAAACTTCATTTCGTTGTAATATGAGTTGTGGTGGTCGGCTCTTGGTTTCGGCACGCACCCCGCCTAATTGGGCAAGGCGCCCACATGAAGCCCGATGCCACTCGGCCTCAATGACTCGGAATTCCTAGACAGACTAGATTGCGCAAAATTCTGTTCACAACTTCTAAATAAAATGCCTACTGCATCTCGACATCCAAAGCTCACCTCTGAAGAGGTGAATCAATACTATGACCGGCTGCATATCCCCCAAGAACAGCGCATCTTCGATGTTAGCGTCCTTTCTCCGGAAAACGCATTCGAGCACCTAGCAAGTCTGCAACGGCAGCATCTGGCTTGCGTGCCATTTGAAAATCTTTTAATTCATTATTCACGATCACGGCAGATCAGTCTCCACCCGGAGGACTTGTTCAAGAAGATAGTGCAAACTCCAGGGCGGGGGGGTTACTGTATGGAAAATAATGCGCTTTTTGCGATTTTGCTTCGGACGTTGGGGTATAGAGTACGCTCGTGTGGCGCAAGGACGCATAATGGAGAAGCGTTCGGAGCATGGTATATTATTTATATTGATCTGATCCATGGAACGTTGAACTAACAATTGCTGCAGGAGTCATCAAGTCATCCTGGTCACTATCGGCAATGAAGTATTCGTCACGGACGTCGGATATGGGGCAAACAATATTGTCGTACCGCTATCCTTACAGAAGGCGGGCGAGGTTGTTAAAGCCATTCACCAAGAAACCATTCGGATCATCCGCACAAGCCTTGATGGCAATGAAGATCCAGATCCAAATCAGAAAGTCTGGGCGTTTCAGCATAGACTGAATCCCGACAATTCCTGGCGGAATTGCTATTGCTTTACTGAGCTCGAGTTCTGGCCAGAAGACTTTGAAGTCATGAATAATTCAACTAGCCAGAGCCCAAGGAGGTTCTTCACTCAGCGTGCCTTTTGCACCAAGATGATTCTAGATGAAAGCGGGAAGAAGATTGTTGGCCGTCTAACTCTACAAACAGAGATCAAGAGGTCAGTCAGTGGGAAGAGTGAGGTAATCAAGGAATTTAAAACCGAGGACGATAGACTGGCGGCTTTGAAAGAGTTCTTTGGTATTGAGCTTAGCAGGAGTGACGCCAGTTCAATTATCGGCACAGTGGCGGAGATTAAGGCGTCTTAATTGTGTCTAGCTTGCCGGAGCCACGTTCTGGCGGTATGCCTAGAATTATATGTCTATATTACGCAGACTAGGCGCTGACCTTCTTCTAACGGTCCGCGCTCCTACTATATAGTTTTACAGTATATAGTTTTACAATCAGTATAAAGACCCTCCACCTTGGCATTGCTCACCCCGTGACTTTTGCACGTGATATCCTGGAATCCAGGGAAATGGCGTAGAAGGGAGAAGGATGGTCGGTTGAAATGCTGCCTGTTACTGAATATCCGTATAAATTACAGTACCAACAGCATCTAGAGGCATTATTCCTCTCGTCGAATACAAACCACACGTGACCCCAACTTTGTCCGAGGTATCTCGGAAGCTGTAAGATCTT
Organism: Pseudogymnoascus sp. 05NY08; assembly: GCA_001662605.1. Lineage (NCBI taxonomy): Eukaryota > Fungi > Ascomycota > Leotiomycetes > Thelebolales > Thelebolaceae > Pseudogymnoascus > Pseudogymnoascus sp. 05NY08. Next base: position 85,294 of record KV458818.1, read on the forward strand.
CAATTCGCCCCTCTGCATTATCCGCCGTAGAATCCAGGCCCGCGCTTGGCACGGACTTTATAAATCTTCACATACCGTCGATGCTGTACGCAGTCTCCTTCCGCCTTCGTCTTCCCGTCTTTCCGACCTCATAGGCCAAATTCACTCACATCCGTTTAATTCTACTTATATTATACATATTATCGTACTGTCCGCGCACACAAACTTGCGTACCTCACACGTACACTCAAACAGGATCTCCCTGCATGAGCCTATTGTTTGACAATCCCCCTTAGCTCCCCCCTCGTGAACACTAACCCGTATTCCACCTAGCGTCTGATCTCCCTCCATGCTCTCTCCATGCTCTCGCCCTTCTAGCCCATCGACATCTTCCACATTTTCCACCTCCCCCTATCCCTGCCGTCACGTTTTCCCACTGGCCAGGCGCAGCTCCACCAATCAGCGAATTCCCCAGCCACAAAGCGAGCGCACGGAACCCCTTGCGCGTCTTCGGCCCTTCTAGCGCGCTCAATAGGGGATAGTGTAGTAGGGGTGTTTGTTTAGCCAGGGGGAAGTGGACAGGGGACGGGTGGATGATATCCGTTCTGTATGGGGGGGATTTTGTTGGCGATGCTGGTGAGGAGAGTTGATGTACGACACTGGCGGCGTCGATTTGCCCACAACTCCGCATACTATCCCCCCCCTGTATGATTGTAACGACCCGCAAAAGTATTGCCAGAGCTTGGCAGGATCGCTCACTAAAGCAGAGCGCTATTACGCCTAACTTGGGTGCGGTGAAGCTGTAAAAACAGTGGATCGTTACAATCATACAGGGGGGGGATAGTAAAGCAGGTGGACAGTGTGGTGTGGCAGGCCGTGGCCAGAGAGCCTATGCGTGGCAATCGTGGCACAGAGTGGGTGCAGGGGATAGCAATCAGGGACGGGACAAGGGGCAGGACAGGGTCGCAACACGAACAAGAGGTTGGTGGTGCGGGGGGAAAGGATGGGATGGATGGGTGGGTTTTAGTGGTTTTCTCAACGTTCATCTTCTGGCTCCCTCCCACTGTTGCTTCGTTGCTCTCCTTTCGTCTTCATCTCTCCTCAAGGTCGGAGAATAGCAAGACAGCGCGGTGCGAGAATATACAGACAGTCACTCTCTTCCTCCAAGTCGTTATACTCGCTCTGTCGCCAGCAAGTCGTTGAATTCTCTCACCAAGCTACTATCTCCTCTCTCTCCACTACCTCGCCCACCTCACCCATCACCACCACTACCTCCCCAACCATGGGCCTCATCAACCGCATCCAAGCCAAGCTCGAGCTCTTCCGCCTCGAGCAGCGCTACACCAACCGCAAGAACCGTCGCACCGCATTCAGCTCCGACGCCATCTACGTCGACGGCGAGTACGTCTACGCCTCCTCCAACAACACCGGCTCCAGCAGCCGCAGCGACCAGAGCCTCGGCAGCTCCGCCAGCCGCTCCACCACCGCCTTCGACGCCGCCAGCGCTAGCGCAAAGGCCGCGAAACGTCGATCTATGATGGTGTTCTCGGGTGAGAGCGCGGCGGATATAGAGACGATGGTTGAGGCGGGGAACGAGGTGGGAGCCCCGCAGAGGAGGTGGAGCAGGAACTGGGGAAAGGGAAATAGGGCGGAGGAGAAGAGGAGGAGTATGGCTGTTGTGAGGGAGGCGAGGTGGGAGGATGGACAGTGAGAGATGGGTGTATGTTAGGGTTGGGGAGGATTATGCGTTATGACTTATGATGAAGGGGGATTTATATCACGATTTTCTGTATGGTAGGGGTGAGGGCTGGGATGCCTCTTCTTGGACGCCTTTTGTCCGTTTCTTTTGTATCTCTTAGGGATTTGGAGTATATATAGCGGCGCCGGCTGATAGGGCTGGGCGAGAAGAGTAACAATACCAAAGCGATTACTCTGCGGCCGTGTCTTGTCACGAGCGTGAATTATATGCCACTGCATCGATGGGTCTGTTTACTAATCATCATTTGGAATTTCTTGTATATGAAGGCATTAATTGGCATCAGTCGTTAATTCAAATCACACTGCCGACATCTCGACGGTATTCCACTTGCATTTAGGCATCGGCTGGCTTGACCGCATACACCTCAAAGGAGCCTACATCCACGTTAGCACAACGATACATACACATCAGGAAACACAGAGCAACTTACCAACCCACTCATTGAAGTCAATGTTCGCAACATCATCATTCTCCGTGATGGGGATTTTCGTCCCACAGCACGATGACGACCCGACCGCCGGCGCACCACATCCCTTGTCCTCCGCATCAGTCCTCTCCTTATAGATATTGAGATCACTCTTCTTATCCACAATCAACACATCTACCTCCCGTCAGCATCATCCCTCTCGCAGCCACCAAAACCCCGAAAGGAAACTCACCCTGGAACCCAACACCCCTCAACCACGCCTCATACTCCCCCACCAAACTCGCACCACTAATACACCCAACATACAACCCCAAATGCCCCTTCAACTCCGGCGACAACTCCTTCCTCGCCAAAATATCACTCACCGCCACCCGTCCACCCGGCTTCAACAACCTCCAGATCTCCGAGAAGACGAGCGCCTTGTCGGCGCCGGGGACGAGGTTGATCACGCAGTTGCTGATGATGCAGTCCGCGTCGCCTGAAGGGAGGGTTATGGCGGTGATGGGGGCTTTGATGAAGGAGACGTTTTTGAGGTCAGATTTAGAGAGGTTCTTGTTAGCGAGGTCGAGCATGTCCTGGGTAGAGTTAGTTTTGCCGGTTTGTCGGGACGGGGGCATGGCTTACGTCGCTGATGTCTACGCCGATGGATTTACCGGTTGGGCCGACTTTGGTGGCGGCTTGGAAGACGTCGAAGCCGCCGCCGCTGCCGAGGTCGATGACTGTCTCGCCCTGGGGTATATTAGCTTGGATATTCTTGTATTGTGGATGTCTGTAGGCAACGCATTACACATCACATATGGGCGGGAAAGCGGGAAGGTAGAGGGGGGTTAAAGATTGTGATATTGAGAAAGGTAACGTGTTGGGAGTGCAACTGAAACTGAGACTCACCTCTTTCAACCCAGCGATGGCAAGCGGGTTTCCGCAGCTGACACCGAGGTTGGCACCATCGGGGATGCTGCTGAGGTCCGCGGGGTTGTAGCCAAAGGAGAGGGCGACTTTGCGGATGTGTTCTTCGTTGGCGGCGGTGTCCTCGCGGGCGAGGGAGGAGTAGTGGTCGTTGACTTTGGCGTAGAGGTCCGACATGGTGGCGTCTGGAATGGGTGATGGGTTGAGTTTAAAGTGTGTTTAGCTGAAGTAAAAACTGTGATTTATGACAGGAGGTTATTTTTAAAATAGAGTTGTATAACTTTGTCTGTTCAGTGATGATGGTCGTTTCTCAGTCCCCAAAGTTCTCATATTCTTATATCTGATAATAGTGGCGACCAGCAGCATGATCTCCAGTGACATCCTCATCATCGTTGATTGGCTCGTGGAGTATACAAGTGTGGTACAATAAATACGGTTATATTTGGGTGACGTTAAATGTATAGCATGGTACCACAAATTAATCACGTGCTGGGTGACAGGCACAGTCATTCAAGGCGATGCTTGCTTTGAAATTGAATACATTGAAAATGGCCTTAATATTTGACATGATATTAATAAATATATGAGATAAATACGAGTTCTAATTGCCATAGTAGTTTATATCACGTGTTGTGTACGTACACACCGCCGAAGTCAGAAACAGCCTATAATATTGGCTTCAATTAGTTTCCATATTCTTACTAAGATAAGCTCGCCGAAGGATTCGAATGCGTAGAGACGCTTTTAAAAAAAATTGTAGATCTGAACTTAAATCGTCGTCATGGGCGTGGCTGTGCTGACTGCCATACGAACTGTCATCCGTTGACCAATGTCAGGCTCCACAACCTTAACCCAGCCCGCAGTCAACCATGAATGAAGCAGGTCAGAAAGTTTTGTTGTGAGGTCTAAAAATTGACGAGGTCCATGCACTTCAAAAGTGTTACGTGCCTGGCTACTATAAACTACGTAACGGTTGGTCCCGACCTCGTCAGCTCCTCGCAAGCATCCAGCTATTCGCACACATCTCACGTCCTGTACTTCAAGAGTGATGGCCGCTCCCCTTTCCGCCAAGGAGAGTGTCCCAGCAAAAGAGAAAGAGACTCCAACCATGGCGACTAAAGCAGAAACTACTGAGCCAAGCGCTCGCAATTCTCACTCCCCCACGCCGCTCCCACTCTCGAGAACGTGCCAGAACTGCGCGCATGCGAAGATAAAATGTACGCGTGTGAACAACCCACATATATGTGATAGGTAGGCCGATCCAATATTATAATGCGCGCATTCGTAAAGTTCATATTTAACACCGTGCAGATGCCATCGCCTGAGTAAGGAGTGCGTATTTAGACAGGCCAAGCGGCGACACAATGGGAGCAAGAAAGATGTGTAGGTCACCGAGTTTCCGTCACAGGCGATGATGCGCTGACTCCCCGAAGTCGCATAGAAGCTCTCGAGGCCAAGGTTAACCAGCTTCTGGTTGCTACATCCCAGGGATCTACTGCTCAGCCAGCCAGGCCTACTCCGCCAGAGCAGGTAACCTTTGACTTTGGAATTGAGGTCCCAACACCAGCGATTAGCTCTGGGGTGGGCAGAGATGTCATTGACGACGGGTGGCTCGACATGGAGGCTGCGAGCCGATATCTCGAAATGTTCAGAACGGTTATGGTTCATCGATTTCCTTTTGTAGTCATACCTCCAAGCGTGACTGCTCAAGAGCTTCGCGAGACGAAACCCTTTCTGTTTCTTAATGTGCTTGCCGCGGCTTCATACGAAAATATGCCACTTCAGCGACGGCTCGGAAAGGAGATTAAGCATGTTGTGAGTAATAGGATGATTTTTGGTGGAGAAGCTTCAATTGAACTTCTTCAAGGCCTATTGATCTATCTTGCTTGGTACGTATTCTCTAATATGTAGCCATACTGTGCTGACAACTCTGAAATCTAGGAACCACTATTATAGCCGGCCACGCGTATATTCCCAATTTCTCCAACTTGCCATTAGCATCGTAGTTGATCTAAGACTCAATCGACCTCCACCGACCGGGCCACCCAAGGTTGGGCTGACAATCAATTTGGATGCTAACGCGAAGGCACATTACCCAACATCCTGGAGCCAAGATGAGAGGAGAGCTGTTGCCGGCTGCTTTTACCTTGCCTCGAGGTAAGACCCTTCGGTCGATTATTTACTGTACCTTGATGGGTGCTTACTCTTACACAGCATATCTACTATGTTACAAAAGACGTCGACATTCCCATTTTCTGCTCATATTGACGATTTCTGCAAGACTCTTCGGAGTGAGGCAGCCTGCCCAACTGATAAGTATGTGCTATATGTTGTGCGATTGCAAGCAATCGCGGAAAAGATAGACCGTCTGTATTCTCAGCGAGTCTCCGAGTTGAACCCTGAGTCTACTATCGAGCTATTTGTTAAGCAGCTGCAAACCGAGCTTGAACTATTCAGGGAACGCCTGCCATTTGACATATCCGAAAGCTGTAAGCTGACCTCAGCCGCTGATACCGAACATTTGTTGACCTCAGCCTGTGTAGATTTATTAGCGATGCAATACCCCGCCGTGGAGTTGAATCTTTATCAGATTGCCCTCCTCGATCGAACCGCGGAATCAGAAGTTCCCCGATTGATACCGTCGTCGGCGTGGCGACTTGATATATTATGCGCCGGTTTAATATCAGCCAAGTCACTGCTTTCTTATTTCATTTCACTCCCAGCACGCACCCAGCTGGCAATGTCCAATTCTGAGTGGATTCAAATTGGCGTAGCTATGGTCGTCGCGTCGAAGCTCTCCGTTGCAGCTCGTGGAACAACAACATCGCTTGAAGCCCTGGCCCTCCGGGACTCTCTTGATATGCTGAGATTTGTGAAGAAAGCGGTGGCAGTTGCGAGCCAATTAGTGACCCAGGTTGTGGATGATGACGGGCGCCGTGATATTTTCTATACTTACTGGAAGCGCGGCAAGCTCATTCAGAGCTGGTATGAGAGGCACTCCCCGAGACCCGCTAGCTTACCATTACCACCGGCGGACTTCAATGGCTATTATGGTGACGGAAGCCAGCCGAGTTCAGCCAGTTACACTCCGCACATACCACAACAGACGGACGACTTCTTTGGCATCGACATGGGGGCCGCAAACCTTGATAGCCTTCTACAAGCGGAGATGGAGGATATCCAATTGGAAGGATACGTCCCTGAAATGGCCATGGATGGTATAATGGCAGATTGGATGTCATATCCATTGCTCCCATTTTAAGGCATCGCTGGACAATGTTTTCGAAATATAGGCAGATCTAGACAGCACAGAGGCAACCTCCCACACTCTGGTCCATCGTTGTCGTTGCTGTCAGCTTACGTATGGTAAGCGCTAGGGCGAACACTTTTGTGACGGTTTACGCATAAGGCAGCGAATGAGCACAGGCCCGATTAAAATTGAGGTGTAGCAAAAGACAAACTACGAAATTGGTGAATCCTACGATTGTGACATGGCAGGACCCCACTTGTGCCAGTTTGCTCATAGGGCAACGAACGAGTGCGGAACCACTGCTAGTTGAGGCTGGACTAAGCTACGAGATTAAGGATCCTACGGCTGAGACATGACAGGAGCTGTCGTGGGACAGAGGAAGCCAGGATCGGGTTTAGGATGATATGTATTTGCATTTGTGCGTTTCTACGCCTATAAGAAAGTCTAATTCAGGCTATGATATGAAAACGATATTTGCAAAACGCCAAAGGGACCGAGTACGCCAATGAACTCCAGCTACATGAATACCATCATAGATAATGGTATTCAATCCTTCAGTATTGAAGCATAAGCAGCACATTAAAGCATCCAGGCTACACCGTGTCCGTCTGGGAATTGCCTTAAACGGTACCTTTCGACGACGCTGTATCCCAGACCAAGAAATTGGCAAAGCTTAGGCCAGTCGTCTCCCACGCTGTCACTATTTTTGGTGATGTGAAATTCCAACAGGCTCGCTTCCTGTTCTGATTGGACAAAGTAATCATGGATCAAGCGTGTGTAGTTTTGATAGGGATTCGGGAATCCCTGCTCATCGCCGAATCCTTCCGCATTTGGGTCTTCCATTCGCAGGATACTATCATACTCCACAGGCAAGATAAATTTGGCACCAGGCGACATGATAATATGCTTTTCAGCTCCCAGCACCTCATAGATCACCCTAAAAGTACCTTGGTTGGAAGCTTGATCGTCGTTGATGGTAGGAAGATCCCCTGGACGAATTTGCTTATATCCCAGGGTCTGTAACGCCGTGCTGACGGCCACAATACCTGCCCGGCTACTTCCGATAATATAAATTTGGCTGTTTCGGCCTCGCGAGGTCGATATTGCGTGGCTTGACAGCGGTTGGATTTTCTGATGACAGGAGGCCAATTGTAGAATAGCGCCAAGTAGTGCGAAGACGTGGCCAGGCAAAAGAAGCATCTTACGTTCTTGGCAATGCTGACTGCAAATATGCACAATATGCAAAGGGTAATTGAACAATTCAAGAACCTAATGACGATGCCAGTTGATTTTAGCCAACATTTGCAGGCATGAAGCGAGATACGATGTTGTGAAGGAATGGCCCAAAATTATAAACTAACGGCAGGCAGACGTGTCAATAGAAACTCCACTTCTGGTCGTCCTCTTTATATATGAGATACACTACACTACTTAGGGCCATAACCTTCGTAGGATTGCCAATACTCCCTACTATAACCTCAAACAGGACGGAGAATATTATGGACTACAGTACCATCCACCACAGTAGTTAGAGTTATGCTTATCCGTGTGGGCGGAGTTTCAACTTCAGACGCAACGGACAAGGCTCGGAATTAGTCTTCATTGGCGAGAAATCGCTATTTTTAACTTTAAAGGGGAGTCGAAGTCGAAGTACACAATTATGGAGGCTGAGTAAGAGGCTCTGTGATTGGGACAAAGCCGCGCCAAAATCAATTGCATACGTATGCCCCTAGACCACGGACACGGACACGGACAATAACCGCCGACATACACAACACGGGCCACCACGGTGCGCTCAATTACTACCCAACACGGAAAAAGTGGTAAATGCCGTTTTGTAATTTTACGGTGTACATGCAGCGAGGCTGAAGGATCCTGCTACAACGCGTCAGCTTATTGCGTTCGTAGCAGTATTCTGCGAGGGAGCTATGGCACGGACATGGCTACGGACGTGGGCTGAGGCTTACCTGTATTTCCAACCACGGGGACGGAATGCCTTGTCCTTGTCCTAATGATTTTGTAATAGACTATATAGAGCATTGAGTTGCCCCCTAAAATGATGCCTATTCATTCGATATTAGAAGCATTATCACCGACCAACTGAATATCAACCCACCTCATCAAGATGCCTCAGTACGCCGTCATCACCTTCAATGGAACGGTACTCGCCGATGCAGAGCAATGCACGATAGACACATGCTCCCTAAAGTACGCCAACTTCGAATACATCCCTAATCTCGCCGGGAACATTATATTCCTCGCCATCTTCGGCATTCTCGTCGTCCCCCAAATATTTTTCGGGGTCAAATACAAAACATGGGGTTATATGGGCGGAATGCTCGGCGGTCTCCTGCTTGAGATCGTCGGATATGTCGGGCGTGTTCAGATGCACTACAATCCCTTTACATTCAATCCGTTCCTCGAGTAAGCTTCCACCCTAGGAATATATGGATCTGGTCTAACATTATCGCAGATACCTCATCTGCCTGACCATTGGCCCCGCTTTCCTGACCGCCTCCATCTACCTCTGCCTCGCCCGCATCGTCGTCATGTATGGAGAAGGTGCCTCGCGAATCAAGCCCAGAACCTATACCCTCGTCTTCATCAGCTGTGACTTTCTCTCTCTCGTCCTCCAAGGCGGCGGCGGTGGCCTCACTGCCACAGCCAACGACATGGGCGGAAAACAGACGGGCATTAACATTATGATCGCCGGTCTCATCTTCCAGGTTGTCTCCCTTACAGTTTTCATGCTCCTCTGCATCGACTTCGCCTTCCGTCTGCGCCGATACCCCAACAAAATCAACCCCTCTACCATCTCCGTCCGCAGCACCTTCAAGTGGAAGGCCTTCCTCATCTGTAAGTCTTGCTCACTGCCACTCCACTGCCGTGCCTAGCTAACACTACTCAGGCCTTGCCATCGCTACAGTGACCATCTTCGTGCGTTCCATCTTCCGCGCTGCGGAACTCTACCAAGGTTTCCATGGCTCGCTCGCAAACAACGAAGTCACGTTCATGGTCCTCGAGGGGGCCATGGTCATCATCGCTTGCATCTGTCTGACCGTGTTCCACCCGGGTATCGCCTTCGGTGGAAAGTGGGACCAGGGGAACTTCAAGTTCCGCGCCCTTAAGCAGCAGGGTCTCGAGCAGACGACTGTGCCGGCGTGGGAGATGACCAGTGATCAACGGAGTGCGGGACGGGAGACAGCATATGAGAGTGATACCAGCCTTAAGGATCGTTACAACAACCAGGTCTGAGTGGGGCGTACGGACTTTTTCTTCTGTTGGAGTCAATAGATTGGGGGATGAGCTGGTTGGGGGTGCGATAGACATATTTCATTATATACCAAGCGGGCGTTTTGGGATACGCATGCGATGAGCGATATTTGCAAGTTTGCTATTTGGGAATGGGGTTGTCGATGAGGACTGTAACATATATCCTCTGACATTTAGGCACAAAAAATAAATTCTCGTTTGAAGCAATGCTAAGGAGAAATATAATTATTCTAAACAATATACCGCAGTATATTGTGGCTTGGCCCCGTTTAATAATTTTGTCAAGTAATTATTTTCTGTTCCAAACCACTCGTGAATACTAGCCACACAAATTATAGCATTCTTAGGTGGCCGTGGCTATTTACGAACGGTATTGACTTCTTTACTATATGTATGGTTTTCTAAATATTAATTATTAGAGCTACTTCACATAGAAATATTCAAAGATCGAATAATTGTCGATAATAAGTCGGTCTTCAATTTATAAATTTATAAATTTCGTATATTTTAATATGTCAAATAATCCCGAATAAAGACAATTCCAGGGGTTGATGTTGTAGAATTAACAGGACGCGGTTGTTACTTTACGCAACCTTTACCTCCATGCTATGGTGAAGCGAGAATCGCCTGCTCCTAACACCCCCCTTGATCTACAAGAAACACAGTGTATAGTTTGTATTGGTGACGATCAACATTTTGTTATGACAAGCGTAAGCGTACATTTTCGAAATCCAAACAAGATGATAGACTATGTTGAGAGGCATCTAGAAAAATTGACAACAGTAAAGTATGAATGCTGTCATCGAGATGGGGACGCTGATCGCATATCCTGGTTTTGAGTGAAACGAAAAAGGTTTGCTATCTTTCACCTCGGTCGCCCATCATAACAGCATGGACCGTGCCCTGATAGATCTACCCATGGATATACGGAACGGCCCGTACACTCGAGTAAAAGCTCGACATTAATATGCGCCTTGTATCATTGGAGCAAATAGGGGTCATGAGGGACCACGTAGCGGTTTTCAATGGCCAGGTTTTTTGCCGTTGTCTTACCCAGGCAGGCGGCCTCCGAGACATTCGTCTGTAGGATCTCGCAAATGTAGCCTAGCTACCCCACTTGCTCCGAGATTGCACGATCTTCAAAGCCCCGTGAATTCGTTGTTTTTACCCCCAGATAACTCTAAAAAATGGTCTTTAAAGTTGTCTTTGATCGATCCAAATTAATTGCGCCTTGTATCTATTGTGGTGCAAAGTACCTGCCATAGACGTCGCTAGCTAGATTCGATTTTTTCGGGTACAACATTCATGGTGTGACTTGGGTGGGTGGGCATCACAAGATTTTATGTAGTGATCGGCATAAAATCACTTTATGGGGTCTTCCGATTCGCACTCATGCAGCAAACCTTCATGGTGGCGCCAACAGCTCAGCTGAAATGGACTGTAGCGTACATCGGTATTTAAGCAAGATTCCTCGCAGTAAAAGTTCTCCCTCTTCGATCTAAACTTCTAACTGCAAACTCTACTGCGTGAGTAAACATGGGCTTCCTAAATAAAGTCACCGGTGTCTTCCTCAACTTATTCGTCTTCGCCTGGGACTTCAATCTCTTCATTCTCAATATACTTACTCCTTCCTACAAGCCTGGACATGTCGTTCCTGGACATGCAGCAGGACACGCCCTATCCTGGCCCGAGTACATTCCGCCCAAGGATGGAGATTCCCGCTCAGCGTGCCCTATGCTGAACGCAATGGCCAACCATGGCATCCTCCCGCACGACGGCAAGAACATCACCTTCAAAGACCTGAATGTCAAAATTCGCCAAACCTTCAACTTCGCGCCGACATTCTGCTTCTTCGTCCCCAAATTTGCTGCCGATTTCCTCAACCGCTCGTACTGGAGTGGACATTTCGATTTGGCTGAGCTGAGCCTGCATAATGCGATTGAGCACGATGGAAGCCTTACCAGGCAGGATGCAGCGCTAGTTCCGGATCAGGGAAAGCCGGATTTGGGGCTTGTGAAGGAGCTATTGGAAGAAGCGACAGGGACGATGCCAGATGGGAGCCCTCGCCTTACGATTCCGGATCTCTCGCGTGCGTTGTCGAAGAGGAGGGTGGCTGCGAAGAAGACGAATAAAGATTACACCGAAGACTTCTTCCACAACATTTTTGGGAGTTCCAAGTGAGTAGCTCCTTTTGCTTTCTATCTGCCTAAATTATATCCAGTACTAAACTTTAAACAGCTCATCAACAATGCTTACACTTTTTGGGGGTTCTATCGCGGATCTCACCCCTATGCTCACGGAAGAAAGGTTCTCCGAGAACTGGGAACCGCGCGTGCGTTCTCGATTTGGGCTGACGATGGCGAAGTTTAATGCCACTGTTATTCCTGTTGAGAGGGGCGTGGATACGAAGAGTATTATACAAGCGGAAGAGGAAGCTTGAAGAGTGATGATGCAGGATAATACTTCATAGGCAGCAATTAGACTTATAGGGCAGAAAGGCTAGCCTATTCAAACTTGCTATACTTATAGCTCATGCTAAGCTGCACCAGTAAGATAGATGTAAGGTCTGCCTACGAGGAAAGTAGTATATATCAGAGTAACGTTTTAAAGAAATATCTCTTTCTCCTAGTTAAATGCTTGCAACATGGAATGCTTAGCTAATAATAGCGTAGTTTTATAGTTTTCTTCTTAAAGAGACGCACAAAATAGGTCATATCACTACACACTAATACAATAATACTCATCTGCCCAAAAGCTCGTCCCGCAATTCGCCCCATCCGTGCCAAGGACCGTGTTCCACGCATACAGTTCCGCCTCCGTGATAGCGTTGTCAGACGCAAAGAGCGAGCAGTAACTCCCCGTCGGTGCCATAGCATACCCATTGCAATTGCTCACAATACCCGCTTGCGTCGGTCCTGGAGCTGCCACAGCCGTTGCTGTCGCCATCGCCGAGGTTGTGGTGCTCGCAGTCGCCAGATTCACGCCAATGCAGTAATACTCTTCAGCCCAAAAGCTAGTCCCACAATTCGCGCCATCTGTGCCTAGGACCGTATTCCACGCATACAGCTCCGCCTCCGTGATGCCATTGTTAGACGCAAACAGCGAGCAGTACGAACCGGAGGGAGCCTGGGCGTAGTCATTGCAGGTGGAGATTATGCCGCTCTGTGTTGCGGTTGGGGCGGAGACGGCTGTTGATGTTGAGACGAAGGAGGAGGATGTCGTTGTGGTAGAGACCGAAACGTCGGTGCCGATACAGTAGTAATAACCTACCCACAGGTTGGTCGTGCAGTTGGCGCCTCCGACCCCCAGCCCAGTGTTCCATTCATACAGCTCGGCGGGCGTAATGTCGTTCTGTGACGCGAAAGTCGTGCATGTGTCTCCGCTAGAGGCTTTAGAGTACTGGTTGCAGTCTGGTGAAATGCCGACCTGTGTTGGTGCTGGGGCGGCGGTTGGATTTGCTCCAAGGACTTGGCTGGTTACCAGATACGACACGGTGGTTCCGGTGACAGCGGTTGGGTCTGCACCTCCAGGTCCGCCGCGTTCTTGGCCTCCGGCATCCGATGTGCCGTTGGTTACAGGCGGAGGTACATAGGAACCGCCCGATGCTCTAAAAAGTGTGATCAGCGTGAAATTCTTAGCAGGAGAGTCAGTAGTATAAAATCTTACCCTGCACAGATTTGCTGGCCGGTGGTCACGTTGCTGCAAGTTCCTAGTAGATATGGGTTCCAAGACAGCAGCTGAGTGACTGTGATGTCCCCAATTGTTGAATTCGCAGTAATGGATGCTGCTAGAGATGCACTTTCCCTCTTGTCAGCTATGTTCTAGGAATGAAGACACAAGCACTTACCATGTTGAGCCTTCAGTAACATTCATGAGATTACAAGCCGCCGGTACGCAGACATCGGTCGCAGAATAACAGTCCGTAGCACCCGTGATGGAAACCAGCGATCCAGTTGGTACATTATGAAGCACTGCCAGCTGGTTGCAAGCAGTAAAGTCGTCTGTACTGCTTACTCCTGTCGTGGTATCAATCATCTGGCAGGCGCGAGACGTCGTGTCTAGAGTAATTCCGACGCAGTAGAAATACTCGGCCCACAGACCCGTACAGTTCACGCCAACTACAGAATTCCAGGTCCCGAAATCGATAAGTGTGATGTTGTGGTCTAGAGCAATATTATAGCAAGTATCGTTGGCTACTGCATAGTAAAAGGAGTTGCAATTTGAGACTATACTCCCATGAGTTGGCGTTGGTGTGACGACCGAAGACGTAGTCGGAGAAGCTAATAGTGAGCTTGTAGCAGAAGATGTTGATATGGCATAGATAGTCGTTGTATTTGGATTAGGAGCAGTGATATTCACGAGCTCAGGAGTTGGAGTTGAAGGAGGATAACCAGAGAAGCCTCTCGTGCTGACACTGCCAATAGTCGTGCTGCAGACATCTTGGATGTCTTGAAACTGGTCCACCAAGTAGTCGGAGTGGTCAGAGTCAGGCAAAAAGTCTGACCCGAGTTTCTCATAGAACAGCTTCATGAAGCATTCGCTGCAAAGAACTGTGTCGTCATACAGATTGGCTATGCGTTGGTTATCAGCCGTGACATTGGCGGGATTTGAACAGGACGGATCTGTGGGGTCCACACTACAGTCTGGTCGAATAACATCAGAACCAATCCAGTTCAGAGACTCTATCATGCACCAGTCTGATGACCTGTAACAATTTAGTGCAGTCGCTATAGCAAGAAACGAATCTAACCTACGATGATTGAAGACAAGCAATACCCAGTCCATCTGTATATCTACCAGCAACAGTGTCCGCAGGAACCGCTTTACCATAGATGGTAAGGGTATCACTGAGACACGACATGAAGACGTTATCCATCCATGACTGGGCGGATGTCGTACAGGTCGAAGTACACAATGTTGTGAGGTTATCTGCACTCCACCAATGGTCATCCACGAAGTTCGTCCAGCCAAATAGGTAGTCATCGCATGCAACGGTGGAATTTCTGTTGATATTAATTTAGCCTTCAAAGATAAAAGAACAACGTACAAGGCATCTAAACAACCTGTACTGATGTTGAGAGCACCTGCGAGTGATACAGGGTCGACAGTTGGGTACAAACTGAAAGCCGACGTGTGCTGTGTAAGAATTGCTATGAGAACCCCCCCAAGCTTGAGCAATTGGCACATGGTGGATATGAGGTTTATCAAAGCTGAGAATTTGTAAAGGCTGCGTCAAAGTGCGCTCGTAGAAGGGAATAAATGCTGCCAATTGTCGATGCCAGGTTCGAAGGGAATAAATTGGGCTCGGTAAAGAACGACTTCACATCTATTACGAGCGAACAATGCACGGGAACAACAGAGAGCGCGCTGGCGGGGTAAGAGTACTGATGAGCCATGACGACGGTCATCTTATGATCATTTGATAAGATGTATGTACTACCAGGGTGAACGAAGATTAAGAGCCCATTTTTGTGCCTAGCGCTTGGATATAGACTATAATTCTGCAAACCGATATGAGAACTCATTAAAAATGAGGTCTTGAGAACTTATTGGTCAGGCTAAAGGCGAGAATAAGATGAGGAAGTCCCCTCGAGGACTAGCTTACTGTCAGTAGTTACCAAGACTTACCAAGACACACACCCGAACGGCCCGAGAGCTTGTTTTTGCACTAGGACCTGAATCTACATCCCTGTTGGCACATATGGCCGCCGTGACAATATCGTTTCTCAGTGGTTGCTAGTTATTGTTTAGGCAGGCAGCGTATTAGATGCGTCCATTTTTGGCCATCCTCCGAAAGGATTCAATTCAAGATGCAGGGAAGAGATTGCCTAGCATTCTGGGAATCTCGAAGCTTAGACGATGGCCGTCCATCCTTCATGATGTAAGTCTTGTCCCGCTCACTTCAGCCTTTCCCATCATCTTGGCATCAACCCCCATCTTGGCTTGCTCTTCGTGAATGAGTGACAGCACATTCCTTCAAAATGCGACAATATAGCTTATATCTCTTTGTTTTTTCCTTTCTGCTCCTGAGCATCTTTAACACACTGGCTACGGGGAGATCTTCCTTCGGCATCCAACACAAGCATCATGGACAGAGCATTCACGCTCGATCTTTGTTACAAGGCCGAGATCTTCCTATAGGCACGTGCGATGCTGCCACGCCCTGCTTAAATTCTGCTTGCTGCGGTACTGTACGTATCGTTCCTACTTGTCTTTAGTTCACTCTTGCAATCATAATAAGTTGAAAGCTGATGACGATAGGACGGTCTCTGCGGATACTCTCCCACCCAATGTGGTGCGGGAAACTGTACCTCGAATTGTGATGCCAAGGCAGAGTGTGGAGAGTACGGAGCTTCAGGAGCGCAAAGTTGTCCTTTGAATGTGTGCTGTTCTAAATTTGGGTATCTATCACTTTGTCAGATCATCTGAAGCGATGCTAAAGACTCATGAACAGATTCTGTGGAGAGTCTGACGACTTCTGCGGTACAGGATGTCAAAAAGGATTTGGAGGTTGCGGCAATGTGACTCGGCCATCGTGCAGCAAGACTGGCTCTTCTGTGAATAAGCGTACTATTGGTTACTACGAAAGTTGGTCAAATACACGACTATGTGAGGCTATCAGTCCTCAGGATCTCAATTTAGATGGGTTTACCCACGTCAACTTCGCATTTGCTTTTTTCGACCCTTCTACGTTCTTGATCACGCCAATGGATGCGAATGCAGCATCTCTTTACAATCAGTTCACGGACCTAAAAGGTACATACAGCGGCCTCGAGACTTGGATTTCTGTAGGCGGTTGGTCGTTTACCGATCGTAAGTGCTATCCCTCGCAGCTTGTTTCCGCTGCCTTTGGAATCGATTACTGTATCTAACGCAAAATTAACAGCTGGTACAACTCGAACTGCCTTCAGTGATATGTCAAGCAGCTCTACAAATCGCCAAGCCTTCATTCAAGGCTTGATGACGTTCATGGACACATATGGATTTGATGGAGTAGATATCGACTGGGAGTACCCTGCAGCCGACGATCGAGGTGGAGTAACGGCTGATAAGGCTAATTTTGTGTCCCTCTTAAAGGATATGAGAACTGCATTTGGCACCTCATACGGTCTTAGTGTTACGCTTCCAACATCTTACTGGTACCTACAGCATTTCGACTTGGAAGGTATGGCGAAATTGGTTGACTGGTTCAATCTCATGTCTTATGATTTACATGGTGAGAGATCTAATTTAATTCGCTCTGTGAAGATACTGACATGCTCTAGGCACATGGGATGCTCAGTCAATATATGTGGGCTCTTACATCGCTCCCCACACTAACATCACTGAGATCGACGCTGGTCTTGATTTACTTTGGAGGGCTGGTGTAGACTCTTCAAAAGTTACCATGGGAACAGCTTGTGGGTATTAGCGTTCATAATTGGAATATAGCCACTTCGGACTGACATTTCAGCCAGACTACGGAAGATCATTTACCCTGGCGGATCCGTCCTGTAACACTCCTAATGGCATCTGCAGGTTTACCGGCGGTGGTAATGCTGGCGAGTGCTCCAACGCCTCTGGAATCCTCGACGACCAGGAAATTCAGTCCATAATCACAGCAAACAAACTTACCCCATTACACGACAAGGTAGCAGGTGTCAAATGTAAGTAGCCGTTTGTGACTTCTAAGATACTTGCTAAATATAATAGGGATTACTTGGGACAACGATCAATGGGTATCCTACGACGACGCGGATACATTTACAGAGAAGCGTGCCTTTGCCAACTCCCGTTGCCTAGGAGGCTTAATGGTTTGGGCGCTGGACCAGACTGATCAGACAAAGTCAAACGGTTTCTCAGCAGCAGGCACGGTCACTTCATCTCAACAGGCTATTGCCAATCAAGGGTCAGCTGATGCAGCTGCCCAAACTGCTTGTTACACTAGCGCATGTGCCGCAGGCTGTCGAACCGGGTATAACGAAGTGTCTCAGATGAACGGACAGCCAGGGCAGCTGTCGACGATTACGAGGTGCAGCCCCGGAGAGTACGAGTCTTTGTGCTGTGCGGACAGCACGAAAATGGGTACTTGTACCTGGAGAGGCTTTCGTGGCGTCGGTCTCTCCTGCATCGGCACGTACGTCAAGTTTCCAAGAGCTCATCCTTTCTCATCCAGCTTCTAAGATCTCATCCTTTCCTATCCACGAGCATCTGCTAACTAGACAAGATGTGCGGACCTTGAAACTGAGGTTGCGAGAAACACTAATCATCATGATGATACTGGAGATTATACTTGCCACGGTGGTCTCCAGAGTTATTGTTGTGCTAATTTCAGTACACCTCCGACAAAGTCTCAACTCGCCGCTAAAGCTGCAGCGGCTGCTTCTAGTGCTGCAGCAGCTGCCGCTAGTAATGCTGCTGAAATTGCAAAGGAGGCGGCCGAAGCCCTCGCCGAGCAAGCTGCGATAGACCTTGCTGCTAAAGCGTTTTGTAGAATTGCTGTTCCGGCGCTGCTAGCCCCGTTGGAACTGCTCGAAGACCTGATTCCTATCGTTGGTGAGTTCCAAAACCTTTCTACTACGGCCACGGTTTGGAGCTACTAGAGCTGCTGCTGGTCATTGACAATAGCATAGTCGGCGTCTAATTTAAACGTGCTCATACTAACTGATGCAAAGGCGAGATCCTTGATCTTATCGAAATCGCTGCTACACCTGCCCTGATCACGGCCTGTACCGACGCGATTGAGAAAGAGGGTAGCGCCGAGTTCAAGATATTTGGAAAGGAGCACACTATCTCCGGCTTCGAGAAGCCAACTGAGAAGCCTAAAAGTTCTAGAGCATCAGAGAGCGAACACTCCACCGCCAGCGACAAGACCAGCTCATCATGTGCGCTTAATGCTCGTGTCGCACTAAGGGACGCGACTTCATCTAACATTCACGAAACCTCGACAGTCGTTGTAAATAGGAGAGTCTGCGATGGAAGTGGACCTTATGCACAAGCTTGTCTGCATTACAGCTCTGTTATAAGCAGGAACGCTCCGCACCTTAACACCATACAGTGCCTTGGTAAAAACGGCAATGTCGGACGCCCCATCGTGCCTATATACAATGCACAGCACAACGAAGGCTGGATCAACGGATGGATGCAGGCTCCCAACCTAAATTGCCAGAGGGACGAGTACCCTCCAGATATTGTTTGGCAGGGACGAGACAACAGTCTCAACTTTGTCCGGCTCATTCCTTCCTCCGCTAATATCGTAGGCGCAGCACTTTTTGCTGGCATCTGCGATAACTACGCAGATTTCGAGACATCTATCAAGAACCGCCAGGCCTACCGCGTGGAAGTGAATAGATGTAGGACTACGCACTGGTACACCGTGACGCGCGAAAGCACCGTTCCCGCGCTGTCTCTGGAGTTCGTGGGACTGGCTGGTTATGCTGATGCTGGGATGGCGGAGAATCTCTGCTACCCATCGGTACTAGTGGACGATCCTGGATTTGCGCTCCTGACTAACGACAAGTATTATAACGCCCATCTAGAAGACAAAGCCTACAACAGAGTGTATGCTGATGAGCCTGTCGGGATCGTTACTGCCGGACATGTCAACAACCCAGGCTGGAACAAACGATGGACGGATCCACAGATTGACCCCGAAGATATCGTCCTCAATGAAGGCAACTCGACCCGAAAGCCGACAGATGAGGAATTGCTTAAACAGTTTGGCATTATAAAGTGCAAGAGCCAGGGATGCGAGGACGAGAAAAGCTTCTTTGGCATCGAGTCTGCGAGGACGATGGGGCCAGGGAGCACGGCGATAGCGCGGGCTACGGCGGGTGCTATCACGGCGGCGGCGGTTGAGAGTGCGGCGCCGACTGTGACTTCGAGCCCGCAATTTCAGCAGATCTCGCCGCAGCTGGCGAGGATTACGGAGAAGCCTGTCCTTTCTCCAGCAGATGAGTTGGAGTCGTGAGGCTATACATGCTATGTAAAGTAGAATAGGAAAGAATAACACATACTCCCACATTGTCGATTCCCAATTCTATAAGCACTAACATGATAAAAACCGCCTATCTACTTTTTGCACTAAAAGCAACATTATGGGGTCTCTTTTGTCAAGTAACTTTACTGCCAAACACGGACTGCAGCTTGTGGAAGAGGTAATAGTTTTCTTATCGGAAGAATCAACATCCATGTTCATGCATCCACAAAGCAGCTCCCTCAATCCGAGAGCTCATCCAGCGGATCCGGTGGCGACGGACTACGATTCGCCCTCACAAGCCTATCATGCTCGGCAACAATTCTCTGGCCCCTAGCTTTGTGCCACTCACTCAAGGCCTTCCTGCACTCTTCCTTCCGGAAGTCTGTACTTCCCCAGCCATAATCAATGAATATCCTTTGAATCTCCTTGACTGTTAGCACATTCCTTCTGTAAATTTCTCTGAATGCGAGCAAACTGACCGCTAGATCCTCTGAGGCTGCGCCCACCTTCTTCTGGCTGAATATCTCACCGCTCTCCCTACCGTTCTTGTCCTGGATCGGTATCCATTCGAGGGATGTGTACTTCTCTTCCCAGTCCTTGAAGAACTCCTTGATGGGCTTTGAGGGGAAGTGCTTCCAGACCAGCCCTGCATCCCGGTCCGATTGCGGACATCTAATGCTGGAGCTGATGCCGCCCAATAACGAGAAATCTGTGATTGTGCCTATTTCGGGTCAAAGTTAGGCCTAGACGCCATGAAACATGAGATGTTACTACGGGCGAAGAGACGCTTACCAGCTTCAGTATCAAGAAGCAGCCAAGCTCCATACTGCCACCCATTCGTCAGCGGCACTACATGCGCATCTAGTTTCTGACCATGCGGCTCAAGTCCACTGTCCCACAAGACCGCATGATTGACCCCGTCTTCTAACTCCGCAAGCTTGCAACCCCCGGTCCCCTCCTCCGTGGTCGTCCCTGGGACTTTAACATAAGTAATCGGTTTCGTGTCGTCGTAGCCTAGGCGCCATCCGCGATTGCCATCAGTGCGGATATACGGCAGGTGTTTCAGCACCTCAACGACCAAGTCCGTCTTGCCCAGCTTGCGGAAGTTGACGATGTCGGCCTGGGGCCAGCCGGCGGCGGGAGGGGTCAGGATGTCCGAGGCGGGGAGGTAGGGGAACGTAGAGAGAAGAGCATAGAACGATGCGATGGGCTCGACTATCGCCCGGACGCCGGCGGCTTGGGAGGATCGCGTTGCTCGGGGCATGGTTGCGTGATGGCTTGGGAGTGTAGAAAGAGGATCGATGGTCGAAATTGTCGGGCCTGGTTTAGTGAGGGGCAGTGAGTGGGATTTGTCTAACTGCGAGCGGATAGAGCCCCGACAATTAATAATATTCGTAACTTCCAATTAACCCGCCCACTTTGCCAGTAATTTTACAATGGAATTCTTAAAAAACAAATTGTTCCTGTCGCGGTGCCATACTGCAAAGTCATTACAGAACACACAGTCAATTCTGATCAACAAACAGATTCAAACGAAAAATAGATCAAGAACCCTTATTAGAAATAAGCTAAGAAGCTAAACTTCAATGCAAATTCGAAAATGACGCGAAATTGGCACGACAATAAACTTCGCCGCATCCTGATCACCTTTGCCAAGATTCCAGTATCAGATCAGATCGTGATCACGTCGTCCCCACAACCACACCCCACCCCATAGTGACCATTACTAGGCGGATTAAACCTTAATATCCAGCATCCGATGGACTGAACCATTGACCAACGCAACACATTGGCCGGTGGGACGGAACATGTCAATTAGATATTTGATGAGCTGCTATCACAACTTACTGCATGGGTCAGTGTGGTCCGAAAGGTCAAAGTCGAAGTCGAGCGGAACAATGTACCCCATTCGGTACTTAGACCCCTCATCTAGTCAGCTGGCTGTTAATCTTCGGCTGCAGTATTATCAGATGTTTGCTAGACAATATATTTATATATATCCCTAAGTTCTCCAGGACGACCTTTTCGCTCCAACCTAGTCTCAGCTACATTGGCCTCACACACGGCACTATACTATCTAAGCAATATAATCCACAATGTCTACCTCGCAAGCTCAAACCTGCATCATGTCGCTCACGCTGAACGACCTAGCAAAAACGATTGACCACTCTCTCCTCCATCCTACAATGACAGACAGCGACCTGAAGATTGGGCTCGAGCTCTGCAAGAAGTACAACGTCGCAACCGCCTGCGTGAAGCCCTACGCCATCCCCCTCGCGCTCGAAATCCTCAGCGACAGCGGCGTCAGCATATGCGCGGTAATCGGCTTCCCTCACGGGAACAGCACAACCGCGATCAAAGTCCTAGAGGCAGAGCAAGCCGCGAGTGCCGGAGCGACGGAAATCGACATGGTTATCAATATCGGCAAGGCGCGAGGAGGCGATTGGGAGTACGTCCGGACGGAGATCCAGCAGGTTAATGAGGCCGTCGTCAAGCATGGTGCGACGCTCAAGGTCATCTTTGAGAACGACTATCTCTCGGAGGAGGAGATTGTGCAGCTGTGCAGGATGTGCAGCGTCCTCGAGGTGGCCTTCGTCAAGACGTCTACGGGCTATGGGTTCGTGAAGCAGGCAAATGGAGACTATGCGTACAAGGGGGCGACGGTGCCGCATTTGAAGTTGATGCGAGCAAATTGCGATCCGAAGGTGCAGATCAAGGCTGCTGGAGGAGTCCGTACACTTGATGACCTGTTGAATGTGATGGCTCTTGGGGTTACTAGAATTGGCGCCACAGCCACTTCGGTCATACTAGAAGACGCTAAAATACGTGGCTTCTCTGAGGCTAAGAAGGAAGTGAAAATTGAGGTTAATGATTCCTTAGGAGGTGGGTATTGATTATTGGATGGTCCAGAAGAGATGCCCAGTTCTTTTGAGTCTATGGTCGTATGTAATAACTACATGATTATTAGATATATACTATATAAACCCCGCTTTAGTCTAGCACCCCGGCTCTAGGGGCTATGATAGCCTGCTTTTCATGCGGATATATCTACCTACGAAGCAGATTTCGGGAAACTAAACCACCGAGAGGTCTAGCGATGGACGGTCAAAGATAAGCTTGCGAGTCTGGGATCCAAGTTAAAATCCTCCAAGACCCACACCTAAATATGTGGTATATACTCCGACCACCTTACCGAGTCGTACGCACTCAACGGCAAGCTCCTCAACCCAATAACATCCTCAACCAAGATATAAATGCGAAACAAACAATAGAAGAAGCACAAAAACGTGCAAGGCCCAAGCAAACTAAGCGGAATCGGCGCATCAGGCGGGTCGTCCGGCGACACAGCCTCTATCCTCTTCGTCCAACTCATCTTAGTATTCCCGCCACCACTTATCTGTCCAGGTAGACCAGCTTGCACCATCTCCAGCTCATCACCAACCTGCTGCCGCGGCGGCAACCACCTATGCCATATCCACACATAAATACTCCCCACCACCCCAAAACCGAGGGTATAAACACTCGCGCATCGCCAGAGATTTTTCTCCGCCACAGTTGGAAAATGGAAGTTCCACGCCCCCATAAACGCCGAGCTGAAGCCGGCGATGAAGACGGCCGCGAAGAGCTCGTGGTCGAGTTCTGTCTTGAGGAAGTTGTCTCCGCGGATGCGGGTTTGGGGGCGGGAGGTCATGGGGCGGGACATTAGGGGGATGTGGAGGGTGTGGAGGAGGTGAACGTAGTACCGCCAGAGGAGGCCGATCACGTAGGGGGAGGGGTCGATGAAGTCGAGGGGCGTGCGTTGGTAGGCTTCGGGGTCGTGGTGGCCGGCCTAGGGGATGTTAGGGGCGGGGCATAGGGGTGTGTGGAGGCAAGTATCTCACCTCGCTGCGGATTTGGGCGATGGAGGTTTCGCAGTGTAGGATTACGGGCCGGGATACCTCGGAAGGCTTGTGCATCCAGCAGTAGGATGTCGCGAAGAAGACGATTATGAAGGATATTGTCGTTAATTCTAGTGTGGTGACGCTCAACCCTTGAATAGGGCGTGAAATGAAGGCTGCCACAAACCACATGGCTTGGCCGATTGTTAGGAACCTATAACTTAGTTAATAAGAGCCCTATAAAATGGTGACATGAGGCTAACCTTGCTACAGTATCTGTCTTGCTCTTGTCGTCAATCTCTCCCTTAGTCAAGGCTGGATAGTCGACATGTTTCCTCTTTACTAAATAAAAGAGCTGCTCTGCATCCACTGGGATCGGCTGGGATAAGTCTTCGGCATCTAGCACAAATCCTCCCATATCAGCAAGAAACGCATGGGCCAACGTCCACGTCGCAAACCCGGCATCACGAAATTTCTATAGAATCATCAGTCAGAAAGGGAATAATAGTAACTAAAGCCCACCTGAGCTACATACCTTCACTGAACGCCGCGCTGAGGACCGCTGACCGACCGCTATCATAAGAAGGAACTCCGGTCCTAGGAGCCCGATACATGTCAAGTCCAGCTTGTCACGGATCTGCGCCCAGCGGCCATCTGATAGCGCTGGGAGGTTGGGGCATACGGAGGTCCAGCAGCAAAGGATGATGGTAAAGAGGCAGGTGAGGATAATTTCGTTCGTCCCGCGGCCGTCGGGAGATGATGTCCAGCCCGTTGTCTGCGTGCTATTACTAGAGGTGCTATTCATGACAAGCGGACACACAGAACTGAAGACAAACACGGAAATTCGAGCAACATAAGGAAAGCAACAGATACTGAGTGTAAAGAGAGAGGAAGGAACTACGATTAAAGGTAATGGCAATGAGGCTACCTATGCAGCCTCACAGATATAGCTCGAGGCAACCGAGGCGTAACAGGTTTGTCCATATCTGCAGCCTCATAACGACCAGCGGCCCGGTCCTCAAAGATAGAGTCACGGATCTAACATGGCCCAATGAGCGTGGGTGCACCAATATGCGAGCAAGGTGATGAACGCCCAGGCGCTGGCAGGCTGCATGATGGTCGGCGGCTAAGCGCCTACATTCGTTTCACCGCATCCACGTCAGACACGATTTGCTTCGCTGAAAATACAACAGGATGAAAATAGAAAACCTCAAGTCATACAAACCTCGGATTTCGGAGTCAGCGGTACGACTCTATAATGTGATTCAAAAACCGTTGAGGGGAAGCTCCATCAGCCAGGTAGAACAGGAATAGAATCACGTGCAAGCATAGACCTGATTTAGGTAACACGACACGTGATACCAAATAAGCAAAACCCGCTAGTCCAGAGAAGGCAACTAGACAAGCGAGTCCCCGGATTAGATCCCCGAAAAGGCACGCGAGGACCCCCCCGGTAACGAAAATGTCAAGGACTTCAGAAAACAATCACGTGCACAGTTCACTAGCCGTCCTGATTATCGCCCGCCGCAATGGCAGTTCGTTCTGAGGCATTTAGTGGATAGCCGTTTACTTCCATGGAACGTTCGATGGAACTTTCCGCGTTGGCATTTAGCAATTTCGCCCCAAGCCAAGACGATCTGATGAGGCCGACAAGACTAACAAGACCGAAGGAAAATCAAATCCACATTTCCAAGCCGCTGGGCCCGTTTGCCACAGGCCGCAATAGGCGCAAAAGAATAGTGGCGGTGGAGAAAGGAAGTGGAGGGGAGTGGAGGGGTGGAGGGGGAGGAGTGGGAGACTGGGAAGGGAGTGGAGTTTGCAGTTGCGGATGGGGAAAAACGGCGGAGATGTACCGAGGGAAGAAGTGGGAAGAGGTGGGAGGAAGGGGCAACGATGTTCGGGATGTACGAGTACAGCGGAGCAGCACGGGAGCGGCGAGTGGGATGGGATGTAGTGTATTGGATTGTACGAAGCGACGTACGGCTTACGATGCAGATGCAGTGCCGTGCACATGCTGCTGTACTGTACATCATATGTCAACTGCAAATGCAACTGCAGCTACGACTCGCACGGCACTGCACTGCAAGTCAAGTCTTGCTCTCTCTCTCGATCTACCTCCTATTTGACGGCGGCAACGACTCCGAGGACGACGGCAACAACGACGACAACTGGAACAACTGCACAGTGCTGACTGAGACATTTCATTGTCAACGTCACTGTCAATGCACCGCCTATCAATCATCGGGGCTCAATAACGTCTCGCGCGGGTCATAGCACCGGCAGCCGCTGATGCTACTTACCGCAAAACACAATGCCATGCATGTCCCGGCCGGCGACCTAGAGACCATACAAAAAGTAGGGAATATGTACGCCCATTACTCGAGAAAATCAATAAGTGATAAGAGACGAGTGGCAGGATCCCAGCGATGTTCCAGTGGCATCCTAGCATCTGGGCGCCGATGGACGCTATCCCTTCTCCTTCGAGCAACGCTCCAATCTCATATCCCTACAGCGCCTAGACGCATGGGGATAGTCGAGCATGGTACAGCACGTTAGCACAGTTTATTCTGGAGTTTTTAGAGTAACTCGAGAGTAACTGTACCAGACTTTGGTGCGGAGTTGCTCTACTAAACTGCAGGCTATCGCGCTAGAACTGCACTCTAGCTGCACTAAACTGCCATCGCCGCCGCGCGACCACCGCCCACCCACCGCCCACCCACCGCCACTAACTGTCCCGTCCTACCAATCAACTCCTGCTAAAAGTACAACTCCTCTACAAACTCTCTACAAACTCTCTACAAAACTCCCTAACCCCTCCTAATCACTCCTAATCGCTCCTAATCACTCCTAATCACTCCTAATCACCACCCAATCATCTTCTCCCCGCTTCTAATGAACTAACTACAATTCAACTAAGCTACAACTAAACTACAAACTACTAGCCCCTCTAACCACCCGTACCACACGTACCATTCCCGTACCCGTCCCTCACCGGGACAACCTGAACAAATCCATCCCTCCTCTAAGCAAGCCTCCTCCGTAATAAAGCCTATTGATCTCCCCCGGTTCCCCCGTTGATCCTCCTCAAAATCTACCATCTCTAAAAACCCTCATCGTCGCTGTTGCTCGTCCGCCCGTGCCGCCCCCGTTTGTTGTTGTTGTCATTGTCGTTGTTACCGACATCATTTCCCCCCCATCTCTCCGCAAAGTCCCCCAGAAGTCCCTCCCAGGGTCCATCCAATCCATATCATCATCGACTTCGGCTGTACTCCTCGCCCGCCCAATCACATCCACCACAACTCCAATCCCTCTTATCAGTTACCGACCCGGCCATTCTCAATTGCCTCATCGAATCGAATTCGCCCGCGGATTGACGTCCAACCAGACCTGCAGCCCGGCGATTTCTATTTTACAAACTTTCCAATACCACGGACACCTGCCGCGTCTTCACCAAGCACTCCCGTCCGCCTATCTACCCGAGTCACCGCCATTTGACCGCCGCGTCCCCGTCACCGTCACCGACGCCTTCTCTCATGCTTCGTTAAGAGGTTCACTCTCCGTCGAGCGACATTCCTCACTTCATCCTCACCTCCATCCTCACTCCACCATCACCATGACGACCGAATTCCAGATGCCGGCTCCAGCCACCCACTACAACCCTCACCCACCGCAATACCCGTCACAACAGTTCTCCCTCTACAGCTCTCAACCCGTCTCCCCCGCCTCCTCCAACCCAACCACACCCCAAGGATCCTCCCCGACCTCCCCCCGATCAAGCACCCACCTCTCAACGCACACCCGTCAACTTCGCCCCCCGAAGTCCCCCCTCTACGTCCCCGCCGTCCTCCGACCCTCCCAGCCACCCCGCCGAAAGACGGGGACAGGCACCCTCACCCCGCCCAGCACCAACGATGGCCTCGACGCCCCCGCGCTCCTGCGCTCAGACTCCGATAACGGGAAATGGGGACTCGGGCGCCTCATGGACAGCGAGTGGCGCGGGAAACCGCTCGGTCGCGTGACTGATCTCCCGTCTCGGGATCACTGGAAGGTTAGTAGAATGGCATCTCTCCTGGCGGATGTGAAGCCGAGGTGAAGTCGAGGCAAGAAGCTAACTAACATACTCCAGCCCGACGCCGATGCCACCGTCTGCGATGCTCCCTCGTGCACTCGCACCTTCTCCTACTTCACAAGACGCCACCACTGTCGCCGTTGCGGTAACATCTTCTGCGACACCCACTCACCCCACCTCGTTTCCCTCGACCAAAACGCCTCCTTCCACCCCCTCGGCCACCGCAGCCGCGCCTGCGAGTTCTGCTGGAGCGAGTACAAAGGCTGGGAAGTGTCTCGCAGCTCCCGCACCGGCAGCCCCCGCACCGGCAGCCGGAACGGTAGCGACAGCGTCCAAGGCGGCGGCGGGAGTGTCAGCGGAAGCGGGAGCGAAGACGGGAGTGAAGGCATGCCAGCGACGCCTGTGATTAGCTGTAGAGGCAGCGGCGCGTTTGTTGCGGCGGATGTCGGGAAGGCGATGCCAGAGAGCGTGCCGGCGAGTGTGCCGAGGGATTGGAATTGGAGCACGTTTTGAAGTGCCGTGATGGGCGGATTTTATGGATAACACTCTTTTTTATGCGGGGACCAGCAGATGGATCCAGGGTGATGGACGGACGATAAGGGCCGAGTCGAGATAGAGGATGAGCTGGAATGCGGGAGTATAGACGAGGCATGGGTCGGTTCTGTCACGACCAGCAACTACCGCTTCGGGTCCCCTTACACCAGCGTCCGATCAGTCCCTTGATTACCCAAGCTAACATTCAGTCACGTCACGGGACACAAGAACGATATTTCGAGAGAACTACCACCAACATCGACCGATTCATAGCATCACACCAGCCGTTTAGCGTTGATTTTCAGGATTTGACCTGTATTTTTGTATTCATCTTACCGCGTTGGCCGGTGTCTCACGAGACTTTTACTCAGCGATATAGACAGTCCTAATTAGCGTTGAATTTATGCATTTACAGACAACATCTGCCAAACCTTGTTCTTCATCGTCCCTTCCCGTGATCGTGATATATATCCCGAAAAACTACGTTGCACACAAGTCTTCTAAAATCCCCAACATCCGCCTCTGCATCTCTAACAACTCCGACTCCGTTATCCCTCCCCCCACACCCTCGTCGTCCGCAGCACCATCCACACCCCCATCGTACCTGATCAACTCTGGCCTTGTCCCAAAAAATGGTATGCCGATCCTCTGGAGTTTTCCACCCATCTCGCCCACCATCTGGCATTGTGCACGGTATACCTTCCCATCGAACGCCCGTAGCTCCTCTGCCCCGTCGGACGTCGGAGTCTCTGTTACTTGGCCTCCGACTGCACGCCTAGGTATCTATTAGCTGTTGTTCACACCCACCGAAAGTAGGAGGGAAACGTACAACACCTCATCCACCTTCTTCTGCCCAACCTTCCTTGCCTCAATCTTCATCGCCAACTCCCTACGACCAGCGCACCACTGTGTTTCGTGCTCGTGTTGCGTTTGTATCAACTGTTCTTTTCGTCAGCGCCCATTCCATCCCACCCAACCCAGTGTACACCAAACGCACCTTCCGTATCTCCCCCACAACCCTCTCATTACTAGCCACACTCCTCATCACACACCTCAACGCAGTCGGCCAATCCGTAATCTTTGACGCATCCTGTATCGGCGCCGCTGCAACGGGCGGTGGTGGTTGTGTTCGCGTCGGGACCTCGAAATGCGGACGAGGCTGAGGGATCGGCGCAGAGAAGTGGTAAGGGTTTGAAGGGTTCGAGGGTGCTTGCTGGTCCTCTTGTTGGGATTGAGGTGCGAGAGCAGAGAGGGTACGCAGGATATCTGCTAAATTTGGCGGTGGGTTGGCCATTCCGTCAATAGCTGTTCTATTTCTCCGAAGAATCCAAAAAGTAGACAAAGGTTGATCCCCATCATACCCGGAGAAACATTCCGCAGCCTCACCACCAAAACCTCACATCCAAGGCCACCACCCAACCACACCCGTAACGCTAGCCCCAGACAGCTTCGAAAATCTCCGGAACCTCCCAAGAAATAACCCTCCAACCTCCCGGCGGTTCACCACGTCACAACAACACCACACACACCAAAGCCGCAACAATGGCACGCTCCCCAACCGACGCCACGCGCTTCACCTCCACAACCCCCCACGCCACGAAGCCCTTCTACCCAACCTCCTCGAACCCGGGCCCATCCACGCTCCCAGCCCATGAAGCCGGCGCCGCCGCGGCGCCGGCGGGCGAGACGCCGCAGCAGAAAGTGAGGCGGTTGAGGGAGGCTGCGAATCGGGCGAGGGAGGGTAGGTTGACGGGGTTTGATCGCGCGGTTATGAGGGGGAGGGTGTGGGCGGATCGGGCGCATAGGGTTACGACGTTGGGGTTGATTGGGATTACTTGTTCGTCCTCCTTTTTATATTAGCTCCCCCCCCCACCCGGCCCAACCCAACTACTTCAAGATTTAGTGGGATTGGGATTGGGATTGGGATTGGATGGATCAAGGGGGAGATGAGGAATTGCAAGGGCAGCTGGCTAACTAGCTACCAACAGGTATCGCGGGTGCAGTAACAGTCTACGCCCTAGGAGACATGATGATCTACAACCGCCGCCGCCGGCGCGAATACTTCGCCGAGCAAAAAGCCATCACCGAATCTGCCACCCAAGACGCCGCCGTCGCCCTCCGCAGCGGAACCGCCACAGCCGAACAACTCAAGCTCCTCGAGCAACAGCGCGGCCAGGCCGCCGTAGCGGCTGAGATGAGGCAGAAGGCTGCTGAGATGCGGGAAGCGCGGGCGAATGCCGTTGAAGCGGTGCCGGAGAAGGTGGAGGGGAAGGGGGTGCTGGCTTCGGCGACGGGGTGGCTGTTTAAGGGGCTGAAGACGGAGGATAGGCCGGAGGTGGGGTATGAGAATGTGGTTGATGAGAGGGGGGTGCAGGGTGGGGTGACGAGGGCGGTCGAGGCGAGGAGGGCGGAGGAGAAGAGGGAAGCGAATGGGGGACCGCTGGATAGGTTGGGGACGGAGGAGGAGAAGGAGGAGGGGAAGGGTGGTTGGACGAGTTTCATGACGCGGAAGTAGCTGGGTGGTGATGTGAGATGTGTTTGTTAGTTGTGTATCAACGTTGTGTATATCGTGGGGTGTAAGATAGCGCATGTAGCGGCGTATTTGGTGGTATTAGGGCCAGAAAAATATAATCCCCGTCCGAACTTTACAGAAAGGAAATTTGGTTTGTCGTGTTGTGTGAAGTTCCGCTGAGAACCTGGTAGTATATATTGTCTCGTTTGAATTTCTCCCAAAAACATCTTCTGGACTTCCCTAAAATGAAACTGGTATGTCGTCTATCTCGCCCGGTCTCGCTCTCACTACTGCCCGTGCAATTCCATTTGAACTTCTTCAAAGAACTGGTATCTCGTGTCTCGTCCAAACTCTTAAAGAAATTGGTATCTGCCGTCTCGTCCGAAATTCCTCAAAGGAAGCCTGGTTTCTCATCTCGCTCTCTCGACTTTCCACCGCCTTCACAATCCGAAGTCGAACCTCGCAAGGAAATCCGATATCTTCCATCTCGTCAAAACCTCATCAATCGAAACCTGGTATCTCTCATCCCTCTCTCACCTCCCACCTCTACCTCAACACCCCCGGCCTCGCCTCCTTATTCCACACCACCCGACTCCTCACCCACTCCACCGCCTCCTTAACCCCCGCCCCCGTCAACGCACTACAAGGCAGCACCCTACTATCCCTAATCCCCGCCCCCCTCTCCCCCTCAAACACCCTCTTCACAAGCCCCTCCTTAATCCTCACAACCTCCACACAATCCTCCCTATCCTGCTTATTCGCCAACACCAGCAGCGGGACCCCGCTCGTGTCTTCGTGCGCTAGTACTGATTCCAGGACAGCTCGGCACTCTGCTAACCGACCGTCTTCTTCCCCTGCTGAACTCCCGCCGATATCACTACCGTCCAAACCGCCCTCCACGCCGGATCCGATGTCGGTGGAATCAACCAGGAAAATAATCGCGTGACAAGATGCGTAATAGCTCTGCCACAGCCGCCGCAAACTCTCCTGCCCGCCGATATCCCATACTTTGAGATACATATCTGGCAAATCGATTGTAGCGACGTTTTGGCCGACGGTGGGCACGGTTTTGGTGGCGGGGGCGGGGCGGGAGGGGTGGTAGTGTGATTTTATTTGGGAGAGGAGGGTGGTTTTTCCGGCGTTGTCGAGGCCGAGGAGGAGGATGGAGAATTCTGGGGGTGGGGGTTAGCTGGGGGGAAGAGGTAGAGGGGGTTGGTATGGGGGTTAGTTGTGTGGGGTGAGGGGATGGAGGGGTAGAGGGGTAGATGGGGGATGGATTGATGGGAGCGTACCTTCTTTGCTGGTGACGTGCAGGTAAACGGACTTTGCTAGGTGATACATGATTGCGCGGGTGGGGGCATTGAAGCCCGGGAGGAGGTCTGGAGATGCAGATTCAACAATGCGAGGTCCTATCTATCGTACAGGTCGTATCGTACAGGTGCTGCAATACTGTATTGTGTCGTCAAGCAGATAGCGAGTGTATGGGTTGATCTGGTGGTTGGTGGTATATGGCAGCTGGTGGTGTTGTATGGCCTCGTGGGGGTTGTCAGGTCTTGTCTCGCCCAGACATTCGAGATACTGTAACCGCCGCCGTACCTACTACCCCTGCGCAAGGCTGAGAGTGGGGTCGCGTCAGCTCAGTTTCTAGTCTAGTACGGAATGGGATGGGGATGGGATGGGGTTAAATATGGAAGTCACGTGGAAGGATGGGGTTCAGGGCGGTGGGGTTGATGAAGATGACAAGTAGGGAGGGATGGGTTGGTTGGGATGACACGTGAAAATGGGATGGAATGAAGATATTCCGGATGCCGGTGGGGATAGGTGGGGAGGGGAGGATTTGTCTTGGGGGACGGGGATGGATGGGGTATGGAGATAAGACGGGGATGGGGATTTCATGTTTATCGGGTGAAAGGCACGCGACATGCTGGTAAAGTAGACTATAGTAGAGTATAGTATTGTACTGTACTTACTGTATCTTACCTTCACGTGCAAAACCCAAAAAAAAAAAAGGTCTCAACGAGAAAATGTGGTGGTGCCACCCCACGGCGGAGCGGAGCGGGATCTAGTCTAAACGCGCTGAAAGGTGGTTTTGTTGGGAAGCGGAGTGGAAGGTACGGTAGGAGGATGGTAGGGTACGGTAGGGAGTACGGCAGGTCCCAAGATCGCCAAGATCGTCGAGAGCCTATTATATTGAGGGTGATGAGGTATGGAGAGATGGAGGACGGGGAGGAGGAGTAGGAGGAGGATGTTGGTTATCAATACATGGTGTGTCGTTGGAGGGATTGATCTATGCTGATTGTATTATTCCCTATACGGAGGTTACTGTAAGACGACATTTCTGACCTAGATATGATCGTGGTTATTAAGTATCGTATCGTATTATACAGTACAGTCTTATTATAATCACCACCGTTATAATATACTCACGGTTATCTCGCATCTCACATATCAGATCCCACCCACCACCATCCGTCAGCCTCTCCCGCGGTCCGCCAAGACCACATACAACGACGCTACTCTCACACCTTTCTCCCACCTCCCTACAGAACTACAGAATTACAGAACTTCCTTCTTTACTAGATTGTCTTTACTAGATTGGACTGTTACTATAGACTGCACTATACAACTTTCGACTAGTGACACTCCCTGTGGTGGTATTCTATCTACCTTACTAGCTAGTGACACTCTCCTAGTTGGTATCTCCAAGTGGTACCCGCCTCGTCTCTGTCTTTGGCGGGATATCGGCGGGATTTTGGCGGGCGGCTATGACGTGTGGTTGTACCTTTTTTATATAGCCTTACCCAACTTACCCAACTTACCCAACTTACCCAACTGAGACTCTTCGGTCCTCAACAAAAAAACAGAAAGAGCCATATTATGCCAACGAAACAACCAAGCAACCCCAGGAAACCCAGGAAAGAGCGGCGCGACCACACAACATTGCTGCAAGCGGCCAACATAAACCATGGCATGTGATCTCTCTCCGTCTTATACCGCTCTTTGTACCATCTTGTACCGTGAGTACTGTTTTCATATGTGCTGAGACAAGGAAGGTGTCAATTACAATTGGCCCTTTTTAACAACCCCCTTCGCCGAGGCTCAATTCTTCCTCATCCACCCTCTAAAGATAGGTAGGTCTAGTACCAAGGCCATATATCTTCCTATTCTTCTTCTTTCCCTATCTTCATTCTTCATCCCTCCTATAAACCTAAACCCAACCACCCGCTCGACGCCACACTTCCCCAATCCCAACTTGAAGTATCACCTTCTCCTCCTCGGATCCGCGACCACCTACATAGACCTCGACCCTTCCACCGGGTTGATCTAGGCCCCGTCGACCTCCTACACCTCACCGACACAAACCACCAGATCAACCGCCACCATGTCCCCAAACATCTACTTCAGCTTCCCCTCCAACGCCCTCATCCAATTCCCGCCCTCCTCCGACCCAACCACCCTCCCCCCTCCCCCCGCAGGCACCGCCTCCTTCGCACCCCCCTTCACCATTCCCGCCAGCATCTACAACTCCGCCTACGACGCCCGCGTCCCCCTCACCATCGCCTCCGTCTACGCCGTCACCGTCGTCACACTGAACAAGGTCAACGCCGCGCGCGGCAACAAGCCATGGGCTATCTCCAAGACCGCCGCCTTCCGCTGGCTCGTCGTCCTCCATAACGTCTTCCTGGCCGTCTACTCCGCCTGGACATTCGTGGGGATGTACAAGGGCCTCTCGCGCACCATTCCGTCCGTGTATGGTCCCAACGGCGTCATTGGTGTTATGGACTCGCTGTGTAAATTGCACGGCCCCGCTGGTCCCGAGAACGCAATCGCATACTCGCCGGGTACGTCGTCGTGGCAGGATGCCCCTGGTCTTGAGGGCGGACGGTTGTGGAATGAGGGGCTCGCGTTTTACGGATACTTCTTCTACCTGTCTAAGTTCTACGAGGTCGTTGATACGGCTATTATCCTCGCGAAGGGAAAGCGTAGTTCTACGCTCCAGACTTACCACCATGCCGGAGCTATGCTCTGCATGTGGGCTGGTATGCGCTTCATGACCCCCGCCATCTGGATGTTCTGCTTCTTCAACTCCGGCGTCCACGCCTTGATGGTTCGTTCTCACCTCGCCCCCCTCCACAATCTTATATTTCTAGCAGGATACCAGCTAACACACCCCGCAGTACACATACTACACCATAACCTCCTTCTCCGTCCGCGTCCCCAAAGCCATCAAGCAAACCCTCACCACCCTCCAAATCTCCCAATTCATAATCGGCGTCTACTACGCCGCCGCGCACTCCTTCCTCTCCTACGACATCCCCTCTACCTCCGCCTCCGCCTCTTCCCCTTCGGCATTCCCCGCGCCTTCCCCGAATCGCAAGGTCCTCTACACTGGACCTGCTGGCGCGGCGGACCAGAAGTACGAGACGGTCAGCTGTATCAATACTAGCGGCCAGACGTTCGCGGTGTGGTTGAATGTGTTTTACCTCGGCCCGCTGATGTATCTCTTCATGCGCTTCTTTTATCGCTCGTATATTAGGCGTGCGGCGCCGAGGGTTGCGGTGGGGGGGAAAGTGGCTGCTGCTGCGGGAGCGGTGGTGGATGCGGGGAAGGGGGTTAAGAGGATGTAAGAGCTTGGATAAAAAGAGTGATGATTGAAGATTGAAAGATTGTGGTGATGCAGGCGGCTGCTGAGGGTTAAAGCAGCGTGCGAAGATTGGGAAGAGAAGTTGAGAAGCTAAGGGGTTGCTTGGGATTGAAGATACACCTCCGTCACGGAGCGGAGCGGATGGAGTGGCGAGTACAGGATAGAAGATCGCGCGGTAGGAGAACACGGGGAGTCGGAGCATAGCATTGCAGGCGTTATTCCGGGTCGATAAAAACTGATGATGTGTGGAAACGAGGTCATGATAGATGGTTGGTAGAAGTTTTAAACTGTCGGTAGATATCTACAGCACACACAAAACAAACAACGATTCTTGGTATAATTTAATCTCTTCGGTTTTTAATGTCTACTCCTATTGATGACGTCGTGGCTCTCTCTGCCTGTCCTGTCTTGCTTGCCCTCTTGATCTATGTACAATACCATATATGCGTCCATTCCTCGGACGGGACGCTTATAACACTGCTGAAGCTCCCTCGCCGCGCTCACAAAGAATCACGCCACCTATAGAACACCGACCTTAACGACATAGACCTCCCCTTCCCCTTATCCGGCTTCGCACTTCCATCCCCATCATCCTCCCCCTCCCCGCTCTCCTCCTCCTTATCCTCCCCATCCCCCATCCCATCCTTATCCTCCTCCCTCTCAGCATTCCCCTCCCCCCTCCTCGACCTCGACCTCGACCTCGACCTCCCCAACCCCCTCAACGAAGAAATACTCCTCCTCCTCCCCCGGCCCTGCTGCTCAGCCACCGCCCTCGCCTCGCGATCAGCCTGGATCTGCTCCACAAACACGCCTAGGTGCGTGCGTCCCCCTACCGCAAGACACGAGAGGTGCGTCGGCATGAACTTAATGATACCCCGTCGCGGCGACACGGCGAGTGCTTGGCCGAGAACCGCCGCTATGATGATGGCGTTGGAGTCGTTATCGTGGGCCTGGCAGTATTGGGCGGGGGCGGTGATGGTGAGGATGTAGGAGGGCTCGAAGGTGTGGGAGTGGAGGAGGAGTTCGTTGTACAGGAGGGAGATGGTTATGGCGGCGTGGGGGCGTTCGTAGATCTCCGAGAGGGTGTCGCAGAGGTTGTAGATTATGTATTTGTCGCATCTCTTTGAGGGTCTTTAGTTCTATCTTCTTTATAGTGGGGGCGAAGGGGGGGTTTCTTTTGTTTGGAGAAGGGAAGTGAAAGTGGGGAAAGAGAGAAAGAGAGCGGGGGGCTCACATCGGAACTCGTAACCAGCTCAGCAATTATAGTGAAATCATCCTCAATCTTCGCTTTCGCCTTCGCAAACGACTTCTCTTCCGCCTCGACGTTCGGGTCCACGGCACTTTTCTTCCTGGAGAAGGTCGGAAACCTGATGGTGTCTTTGTTCTTCTCTGGCGAGCCTCCTGGAGCATTGGAGCTGTTTTTCTGGTCTAGGCCTGGGATGAAGGGGGGTGGGTCGGTGTGACGGCGGCCGCCTGGCGTGCCTGTCAAGTCTGGCATTGGCATGCTTGGATGAGATGTGGTTTTCTTGTAGGTGGGGAATGGTGGAATGTCTCGTGCGGTAGTATGAATTGAAGAAAGCTGTTTTGATAAATGCCTTTGGAGCTATTCAAAAACTATGCCGAGTTTTTGGAGGAAGATCGGGGCGGGAGGAAGGGATATATGGTGGGAATATGGGACATGGTGTGAGAATGGAAGGAGCGATGTGTGATGTGCATGAGATTGGAAAGAACGATGAGTACAGAGATCGCACCTGCCTAGATGTCGACCATACTAATAAATAGATACGCAAAGGTCGCACCTGCCTCATCGGTGACTATGATGATGAAGGTATATAGCAACGGAGTCATCGGCCACGTATATAGAGCCCCATACTGAAACATCTCAGCCGCTGATGATGAAATAAACATTCCTGGACAAAAGTATTAAATACAATAGTCCCTGACAAACACAGAGACATATTTTTCGTCCCAAAGCAAACAACACAAACGCCACCCAAGGCGCAGCCAAGGGACCCATTCCTCCATTACCCCAGTATCCCACTCACAAAGACCGTCACACATCACACATCACCCGTCAACCTATCAACAACGACTCCCTTTCTTCCCCCCTCTTCAAGACAGCGCGGGACTCCCCTTCCTCGCCGCCATCAAGTTAACCTTCTTATCCTGCACGACCGCCATGATGCCCACCGCGCCAATAATCGCAAATAGCGGGATCATCATGATAGTCAAGTACAGACCCGCCTCAGCCTGCTTGCAGATGCGGTGGAAGTCCGGCTCGGACGTCATGGCGACGTCGGACCAGTGGCAAGACCAGCTCTGGATTGTGGCGGTGACGTCGGAGGCGTTGATGCCGTAGAAGAAGGAGGTTGCGACAATGGCGGAGACGAGGCCAGCGAAGGCGGAGATGAGGGTGAGGAGGGAGTGGATGGAGGAGTTATGGCGGAACTGAGAGATGAAGATTAGTAAGTGGTTTGGTACGATGGTGGACGAGGGGAGGACGTACAGATGGGATCTTTCCGGCGAAGAGGGACCCAGTGGCCGCAACGATCATGATTGATCCGCAGACGACGAGGGCGATGCTAGGGCCGAGGTTGAACTCGAACGGCCATAGTGGGAGGAAGAACTCGTTCGAGACGTGGGTGTCGTTGTAGATCTTGAGGTTGTGTGCTGAGGTGGCTAGAATTGCTACGGCCGAGGCGAGGGCGAGGATGGCGAGGCCCATGCGGCCAGCTTCGAGGGCGCGGGATGGGCCGGGGTGCCTCTCGTTGTGGTCGAACTGGTCGAACTGGGAGGATTCATGGTACTCTGGCGAGAAGGACGCTTGCTTGATGTCGGAACCCATGGTGGTGGTGATGGGGGTGGAAGTGGAAGTGGTAGTGTTGTTTGAACGGGGAAAGAAACAGTCGAGAAAGAGGAAATGTAGTATGGCACAGCCGCACATGAGACGAAGGAAATGGAATGGGTAGACGAAAAACGAGATCTCCAGAACTCCTGCGTGATAAGGACAAACAGAGGATCAATCGGTGATCGAGGAGCGGCCATAAATAAGGAAGAAACACGACCTACCTGAATGGGTCCCTGCAGACGCCCATCCACGCCGAGACACATGAGACGATAAGGTGTGCGAGGGTAAGGGTAGTCCAGCGATGCGCCGTCCCGATTTAGGGGGCCATATTGTTTTATCCTCGGGGGGCGTCAACAAATCAGCAAATCAGAGACATAGATGTGATAGACGGACATCTGTCAAACAGAACATTGACGTGGATAGAGAGGTGGTGGAAAGGAGAGGAGGGGACTGGAGTGGCCCTGGAGTGACTGCGTAGGGGCCCTGGAGTGGTAGAGGTGAGCGCTTGTCGCTCATGGTGGTCCGGGCGCATGGTGATGATTGGAAGTGATTGGTGGTGGTCGGCGATGATTGGCCAGGTATTTCAAGGTCGGCGCTTGCCTGCAGGTGCTCACTGGCGGCTGTGAAACAAGTGCCGTGACAACAGCGAATAAGGAACGCGAGGGGCTCTATGTTGTGGTACTATACTCGGACTATGCTGAAATCTATTCTCAGACGAGCTGATGATTTGATGATTTGAAGATCTCGCTGACGGATGTATTTTGGTGTTGATTACGGAATTATTGAATGCTAAAACATTTTCATAAACATCAAACTCAAGCTTTGCATCGTAGAGCCCCGCTGAAGAAACTACTGAATTGCAGCGCGTACAGAAATTGATTATGCTATCCAAGTTAATCCATAATCATAACAGGGTAACTCACGGTTTCGTTACTTCGTCGATCCCTTATAGGTAGCTGTAGGCTTACAACGCGGCTACAACCCCCAGTCCTCCTTAATCATGTCGCTCGCCTTCTCTGCAATCGCATAAACACTCGAAACAATATTTCCACTAACGTGCAACGGCATAACACTTGCATCCACGACTCTCACGCCCTTCGCTCCCCAGACCTTGAGCCTATCATCCACCGCTCCAACACCCTTCTTCCCCATCGCCACACTACCCAACGGGTGATACTCTGTCGCACAAGTATGTCTCAGATACTCCTCAACACTGTTCCTATCTCCAAAATCCAACTCCACAGGATGGTATTTTCTCTTGATCTTCTCCTTGAAAGGCGACGTAGCTGCCATCTTCTCGAGCAGCTCCAAACCTTTGACAAAGACTTCGATGTCTGCAGGGTGAGTTAAATAGCCCGGATCAATCGCTGGGTCGATTTTCGGGTCAGAAGAAGTTATGTGGATAGTGCCCACCGAGACGGGACGAGCCAGACACGCTGCTAGTGCAAGGCCCTGCTTTCCTAGTTGCTCGGCAGGAGGCTGCAGCAGGACTTTCTGATTGCCTGGATACCTGAGGTCCAATGTAGCAGCCAGAAGTACGAGCTGGAGGCTGCCATAGTTATGGTCTCCGAGACTGCCCGCGATGAGCTTCTTCGTGGCTTCATTATGACCAGGATATTTGTCGGAGAGTATCAATTCTTGTAACGATTTGACCTCTGCAGGTGTGGCTAGATCAGCGTAGGATGCGAAGCCCATCGCTGCTCCGCCACTTGATAGAGGACCGCTTTTGTCGGTCATGTACGAGGCCATCGCGGCTTGGAGCTCGGGTTCCTGTTGTAGCATGTCGAGACTTTTCTCTCCTTCGACAAGCTCATAGCCTATTGCTGTGGCGGGGTGGTCTTGGAAGTTCTCCCCAACTTGGGCGTTGTCTACCACGCATTTGATACCAGCGCCAGAGAGAATCGAGGGATTGCCAATTCCCGAGAGTTCGAGAATCTGCGGGGATTTTATCTTGATACACATAATTAGCTTTGACGACGAGGTAACACAAGATAGGCTACACATACGGTTCCCGCACTGAGAACGACCTCCTTCTTAGCCAGAACAGTGTGAGGTTTGTCTTCGTGTAGGAATTCAACGCCAGTGACTTCACCAGCCTCACTGATAATGAGATTCGTTACCAACGCCTCGACCAAGACCTTCAGATTTGGCCGTCCGGCATTTGGAAGCAGATATCCAGTAGTGGCATAACTTCTTGTCCCGGTCAACTCGCCATTACTCCTATCAATCGTACTGAGTGAATGATGCATGCCCATGTGGTCGCCGCTCCAAGCCTCTAGCGGACTCCCCATATTCTCGCCCAATGTGCTCGAAGCAGCCATCCACTCTTTCTCCTGTGGAAGTCTCCATGTACTGAAACTAGTATGGATTGGCCCATCTGTTCCATGGAGACCCGCATCGTATGTCGTCTCGAGGGGAATATTTGGTTTAGTTGTATAGCTCGAGGGGTCATCAAAATGCTCGTGCTTCGTGAAGTACGGCAGTAGGTCTTTGAACCCCCAGCCCTTGTTTCCAAGTTTCTCCCAGTCGTCGTAGTCAACTTTGTGACCGCGCACATACATTTGATAATTGATGGCACTGGATCCACCAAGGCCCTTTCCTCGAGGTTGGTCGATGGTGATATTGCCAGCGGATTTCTGTGCGATTGTATAAGTGATGAGTATTATCAATGTGAATATTAATTCATTACCTGGACGACACTCTTATGGAGCCAGTCATACTTTGGGTCGCCGATAGCCTTGGTGTACACTATAAGGTATTAGTATCCGAATTTACTCAATAGTAGGGAGGAAGAAGGGCTACTGAAAGACCACCGAGCAGACAAATTAATCTATTTAATACGTACTGGCGGGCGTCAGAATCATAGGATCCCCAATATTTGCAGCACCGGCCTCGAGAACGCCGACGTTAACATTTGCGTTCTCAGTGAGACGCGCAGCCACGACTAAGCCAGCTGTCCCCCCTCCAATAACAATGAAATCATAATCATGCTTGAGGAACTCGTCAATCGAGCAGAGGGCGGGAAGGTTATTAGGGTCTGCCATCTTGAAATGTAGAGAAGTCCGAGATGCCCTCGCAAAGTGGCGACGGGCACGAAGGATTATATAGGCATAAAATAGAGCAAACTACATGTGGAATTTAAAGGCTGACGACTACAAGTGAGAGAATTAAGGCTGACTGGCGCATGCCCAATAGAGATATCGAATTATAGATATACTTTAGGCATAAATGTGAGTTTGATACGTGCAATATCTCGAGTTGTCGATCGATTGCGGGGTTTTTACTATCTCTAGATCATGACGGCATGATGAGGTTATAAGAGGAGGAGCAGAAACCCTGTACTATCACATATGGTTGAAAATAGAGTGGGGCGCACGGTCCACACTGGGGAAGTTACGATCGCTACTGTCGTCGATTGGTTCGATTCCTAGCTTACTCCCAAGCTTACCCCGCTTCCTTCACGGTCCAGGGTCCAGTCCACGCTAAACGCGTCAGCCCTCTTATAGATATCTCCTTCAGCTTGGCCTAAAGATGCAATGGCTTAGCACAAGAACGATAGTTATCGTAGAATATATCTACATTGAGATTCTGGATTTGCAACAGGTGACCGACACTGTGTCCGAGATCGTATTAGGTCTCTCAGGTGTAAGCAGATTCTAGGATCTGCCCGCTGTGCAGTCAAAATGCTACACCCCGCCATCACTATCATCTTGATATTGCTCGCTGCACAAACCTACGCAGCATGCTATGACCCCTCGCCTGCCTTTCTCCCTCCTAAATCTAGCACATACCGTGACTCTACTATCCTTGGCGATGCCTTCAAGTCCATAACCGCAAGTCTGGACAAGCTCGTTGCGCAGTCAGACTTCGACACGAGTTCCTTCTCCATCGAGGTCACGACCTCCACCCACTCTCTCTGGGAGCTTCACCACACAGCACGCGACAAAGACCCGGAGAGACCGGGCGCCGAAAAGGTGAATGGAGAGAGCGTATACCGCGTCGCCAGTATCACCAAGGCTTTCACGGTGCTCGCTATCATCCAGCAGCATGTCGCGGGAAATCTCAGTATCGACGATACGATTGACCAGTATCTCGATTTGGGAGGGGATATTCAGTGGTCGGATATCACGCTACGAACAGTCGCAAGCCAATTGAGTGGGATCCCAAGAGACTGTAAGACCTAGCTATCTAGCGGCAGGGAAGATCAGCGGAGCTAAATTATTGTGGCAGTTGCTATGTCGGATATTCTCTTTGGGTTCCCCGACGCTGTTTCGTTGGGTCTTCCGCCCGTCTCAGATGAGGGGGTACCCAGATGCGACTCACCATGCTCTGGTGATGGTAAGTTGTCTTCCCTACTACGCCTAGAAACCCTCACTACTAACCCTCCAACTTAGACCTTCTGAAAAATCTAGCTACAAAGCAGCCCATGTGGCCTCCGAAGCACAAATCATCATACTCAAACATCAATTTCGATCTCCTCGGGCTCGTTGTAGAGAATGTAACAGGTCTAGGTTATGGAGAATATGTTGAGGAGGCTATTCTGCGTCCATTAGGCATGGATAGTAGCTCGTTCATCAAGCCCGATGATAGTGTTGGCGTATTACCAAGTGGCTTTAATTATTGGGATTATGAAGGAGGTGTGCAACGACCGTAAGTCTCCTCTCTATCCATCTATTGATCTATCAATCATCGTCTAATACCCATCTAGAACCGGCGGCCTGTATAGCAGTACCAGTGATATGTCCAAATTCCTTCGCCACGTCCTCGCAACCCACAACACGCTCTCCCCGCAAGTAAGCTGGTTTGCTCCTGGCTCCTACTCCGAATCCGTCTCCTCTTACTATGGCATGCCATGGGAAATCTACCGCGCCTCTTCGATTCTACCGTCCACCTTGCGACCTATAACATTCGTCACCAAGGGCGGCGCTCTTCCGGGCTACTTCACATATGTCATCATGGCTCCCGACTACGATTTGGGAATCTCGATTTTCACTGCTGGACCCGGGGACCTGCTAGATCTTATCCGGGAGGCCGTCACAGTCCCTCTCCTCCGCGCTGCCGAAGAAACTGCCCAGCAAGACGTTCACGATCGCTACACCGGCACCTTCGCCGCGGCCGCCCCATTGAACTCGACGCTTGTCCTCACACAATCGGATAGCGAGGGACTCTGCATCGACTCCTTCATTTCGAACTCAACCGTCATACTTGAAGCCTGGCAGGCCCCTCTATTGGCTCTCACGCAAGGCCGCCCTTTTCGTGTCCAATTCGTTCCATCCCTTTTGCATCGCGAGGACGGCGCGGGCCGCCGGGGGGAGGTGTGGAGGGGGATTTTGGTACCGGGTACGAGGGGGGAGGGGGCGTGGGATGATCAATGTACGACTAATTATGATCCGTTGTCGTATGCTGATAAACCGCTGTTGGAGGTTGTGTTTTGGGAAGGTGAGGGGGGAATAATGGAGGAGATAGAGATGGTAGGATTTCGGGTGGTTTTGGGGCGGGTGGAGGGCGAGGAAGTGGATAGAGAGGTTGTTGATGTAAATAAGGACGGATTCACAAGGGAAAAGGGACAACAAGTTTTAGGGTGAAAGATGGATATAAGATAACTCACCATCACGCACCACAGTCCAATGAGAGTGATCAGCATATGCCATTCCTATTGCAGAAGTTTCCTTACACTACGTTGCAGGTGAAGGGGTTCATCGCACCACAAGTTCCATTTGTTGTATTTCCAATTAGCCATGAGGGTGGCCCTGGAATAGTAGGTGGTGTCGTGCAGTTTCCAAGTTGGCAGACGTTGAATGCACAAAACGATGCGCCAGTACCGCATTTTCCATCTAAGTTGCAGCAATCTCCCCATACTCCAGCACAAAGACGGTTGCCATTTTGTTTGCCACAATTACCTGTTGTAGTGCAGACAGAATCTCCTGCACATGCCCCTTCGCAGCAAGTTCCAGGTGCACAGTCTTCTCTAATATTGGGGTTTGGTGTTAGTATACCCGTTCTCAAATGACAACTACCTGTACTTATAGATAACTTACGGAGTGTTACCACAGGTGAAAGTATTCGCATTGCAGCACTGAAATTTTGTACCAAGGCAAGTAGCGTTCTTGTTTGGGGGACCACAAAACCCGTCGGTAGCTCTTAAAGGCTCAACAACTATTCATTTAGACGTCGTTAGTTCTTAACGACTTCGGGGTAGCCTTCTATATGTCATTTCTAAACTTACAGCCTCGCACACAATAATCTGTATCAGCTTGGATATCCCCACAGTCTAGTTGTAGTCCGGGATTCAACTTAAAGAAGCTTTCAACTGAGATTCCGTATCGCTTTGCCAACAGGGCACAGGTTTGAGTGTTAATTTCGAACCTACTCGTGCTGCCCGTATACCGACAGTTAACTTGACCAGGATTGATATCTCCCGTGGTAATAAGGGGGCTTATAGTAACGGGGGTGACAGTAGGGTTTGCTTCTACAGTGGAAACGCTGCTACCTGCGTCGGACGAGGCAGTGGCATTGGAAAGTTGCTGGCCCTCAAATTCCCCTGGTTGCCATGT
The DNA here is from genome assembly GCA_001662605.1 of Pseudogymnoascus sp. 05NY08. Lineage (NCBI taxonomy): Eukaryota > Fungi > Ascomycota > Leotiomycetes > Thelebolales > Thelebolaceae > Pseudogymnoascus > Pseudogymnoascus sp. 05NY08. Next base: position 129,886 of record KV458818.1, read on the forward strand.
GGAGGGTGCACAATCAGTAGATGCTCGAACTGCGAATGCAAGATAAAGAATAATGGTGCAAAATACAAGGTGTGGCGACCAAGTTGCTCCCCGAGAAGACTTCATGACAATTGTTAAATGGTTGAAGTCTAGGAATGAGTTCCCGAGCAGGATCCCAGCCCGATTAATAGACAGTAATGGTCTAACTACGATTACTCAAAAAAAATTCGCGATGTCTGAAGAAGAGAATGAGGAGGTGAGACAGCGACACTCTAGCCCACAAATAACAGATTTTGATAGCCTATGAGATGTAAGAGCGCCTCAGATAGCTTTAGATTTATTTCGTATAATGGATGAGAGATAATAGGTATGGCCTCTAGGCTCTATGATTCAGACAAATAATATCCTAAAAAAAAGGGGGTACTGTTATTATTGATGGGAGCCTTGCGAGTTTGATTGCGGGGCGGCATCTTCGGAAATACTCCCGCCGCGCCGCGACTGGGGCCCGTGCATCCCCATACTTCGTCCCAATCGAGCCAACGCGGAACGTTTCGACGTTCTGTCGGAGCCTTGTGTCCAATTCGCCCGCCCACGCACGGCCAGTAAGCGCCTTGAGGACAACAGTAGGTACAATTTATCTTTTCTTGCTTCGTACGTTTCATTTCCTGCAGTGAGCGCAGTTGTTGCAATTGTATCTCCTGTCATTATCTATCCTCACCCGCGGACTGTTTCAAGCCCGCCATGTCCATCATGACAGACGCAGCTACCCCAAGAAAGCGAGCGAAATCCGTCACATTTGCGACCCCGCCGCCGTCTCGTGAGAACACCGCATTTCGCTCTCGCACCGCCCTCGTCCTCGGCGCCCTCACACTCAGCGGTGCCTACCTCCACTTCTACCAGAGTGCGCAAAATGGCCTCTTTGGGTCTCTCGGCGAATTGGTGCAGGCCGACACTTTCCCCGGCTCCAATGAGGAATTCAAGCGCGTCTTCACGGGCATCAAGCCGCTCGACACCTACCTCACCAACTTTACGCCCTTCTTCGGCGTTCTCACCCACAAAGGAGATGACAGCTCTTATCTGTTTTGGCTGTGGATGATTGGGCAGTTCGGTGTGCAATGGATCCTGTTCGTCATGGAGAGTCTCAGGGAGGGAAATAAAGGCAGTCTTGCCAGCTAGTATGTCCCCCCAACCATCAACTGCTCCAGCAGCCTCGGACCACACTAATCCCACCAGCATCGGCCTCGTCGGCTTCCTCTTCCAAAACTTCGGCCTCGCAACCATCATCCCCGCCTTCCTCCTCATCACCACCCTCACCTCGACCATCTCCCGCGCCTCCTCCCCCACCGGGCTCATGAACCTCATCAAAGTCCACGGAATCGACCTCAACATCCTCCCATTCTCCTTCTTCCTCGCCTACTTCCTACCAACAGTCTGCATGATGCTGCCATACCCTGCCATCAACTCCCATAGCAGCTGGCAAGGCTGGATGGCCACCTGGCAATTCTTCCCCCTCTACACCGTCGCCTTCCAGTGGCTCCTTGCCAGCTTCTTCAAGGCCGTCGACCAGGGCAAGGGCCTCAAGCTAAAGTCTGACGAAGGCAAGATGATCAGGTACTTCTGGCACGCACGCCCCTTATATATCGGCGCCATCTTCATTTGCGCCGTCTTCCACGTCAACGTCCTGGCTATCTGCCTCCTCCCAGAGTGGCTCATGGAGATCTTCCCCATCGCCGGCACTTACCGCAGCGTCTCCTTCGCGTCTGTCTTCCTTCCCCCAGTCCCACTACCGCCATTTGAGGCCGTGAGTGTTGCGCGCGGGATCCACATCTTCCTTATCTGGGATATGTTCGTGTCCGGCCTCGCGGCGCTCGTTTGGGCGGCCCTACAGGCGCGGAATGTGAGCTCTAGGACGTTCAGCGCGAAGTGGGTGTTGAAGATGATATGGTTCACGCTTATTACCGGGCCATCGGGGGCGTTCGTCATGGCAATGTGGGAGAGAGATTCCGCGGTTGTGGAACTGCTTATTGAGCAGGCCATGAAGGATAAATGAGTGGCGATGTGTTGATATATAGATATAGCATTTAACGACCTAGATATTCCGCTCGGAATTGCTCCTGTACCTTCTGTAGTTCTAATGCTTCTATCCAACCACTTATATCCTTCAAACCACCCTAATACCCCCTCTCCCTATCAACAGCATTCACCAGCCCCTCCCCCCTCGCACCCCTCTCCAAATTCTCCTCCAAAACTCCTATCGTCCTCTCCAAATACCTTCCATTCCACGCACTCACATGCGGCGTAATCACCACATTCTCCAACCCCCACAATTCGCTACTCTCCGGCAACGGCTCCGGCGTCGTCACGTCCAGCGCCGCACCCCTCAGTCCCCCCTCTCCAAGCGGCTTCTTCAGCGCCGCTATCAACGCATCTTGGTCTACACTCTCCCCCCTCCCGATATTCAGCACGTACGCCCCGGTGCGTCCCAAGATCTCGAATTCCTCGGCCCCGAGAATCTGCTTGGTGGAGCCGGTAAGCGGGAGAGCGAGGAGCACGTAGTCCAGATCTGCGCCGAGGAAGGCGTGCAGGGAGGCTTTGTCGGTTCCGCTGTGCCAGGCAACTGGGAGGGAGCCTTCGCGGTCTCCGAGCGTGCCGGGAACGATGAAGCCGGTGTCGCGCTTGGATTCTGGGGTGGTGCGGGGGTTGGCGGTGTAGGCGATGACTTCCATGCCCATTGCTGTGAGGACACGTGCCGCTGTAGGGAGTTAGTTTCTTTTCTTCTAATTGGCTTTTTTCGAAGTGGGAGAGTGGGGAAGCTTACACTGTCGTCCAATACTGCCGTATCCCAAAATTCCAACACGTCGTCCGACGCTATCACGGAATCCCAAAGTGCTGTCCCCAGCCGCCCTCACCCAGCGTCGCTCGGACTGCCACTTGTACATGGTGCGCTGCAAGTGGCTGTCAGCGAGGATCTGGAGCGCGACCCATTCCGAGATTGGCGGGCCGTGGATGCCGGAGGTGGTGGTGATGGGGATGCTGGTGGAGGTGAATATGGGGTGCGCAGCGAGATGGTTCACGCCCGCGGAGGTGAGCTGGATAAACTTGACGTTCTTAGTGAAGGCGGGGACGAGGCGGGCGGGGGGGAGATAAGACATCGTCGCCAGGTGGGTAGCGGAGAGCCATTCGTCTGAGAGATGTGTTAGTTGGGGGGTTGGTGTATAGGATAGATGGGTTAGCGTACCATCGCTGACATCTTCTTCTGAGAGGCGCGCGATGGTGGCGGGGTCGGCGAAGGCGACGCTGGCTTGCTTGTATGTGATTTTCAGATTGGGATATTTGAGGCGGAGCGCGGCGATCTGTTGCTTTGGCTCCGGAACACCCCAGACAACGAGGAGGTGTCCTTCAATTGGTGTCTCGCCGCCCATGGTGGTGGTTGGGGAATTAATGGGGTTGGGGTGTGGTTGCAGATGAGGGGACGGGATGAGGGGTCGTGTGGGGTATTTATGTTTCTGGGCGATAACACTTAAAAGGCGGGGGTCGATTGTGATAAATCGGCGGGTTGGAGATGAGAGGGGCGTTGACGTTTTATACCTCTAGATGGCGAGCTTATATTAGGCCTCCCGTTAGATACTGTGGTAAAGCAGGGGCGGCAGTTGCCTGTGTTGGTGATTATCAATCTGGAGGGGTCGGTGTGTCTCCAATGGCCGGCCATAATAGTGGGGAACTGATTGACTCCGCCGTGGGCCGATCACGATAAGCTGGCGTTGGGTCCCAAGAAACTCTTGTTCAAAATACGACTTTATCCACGACTATTCTCCTCTATTCTCATCCAAGTGGAGCTATTAATGCCGCCTCGCCGGCCGAACACTCGTATCTCCCGTATCTCCGCATTTCAGTACAGTCAGATGCTACCGGACCTTAGCGTTGAGTGATAATTTCATGTTGTGCTGCGTTACTCCGATATTGTGCTGGCTCACGACTCGCGATTGAGACGAGTTGCAGTTAAGTTATAATAAGCACCTTCAGAGTATCACATCGGATCTCGGCAGATGCCCAAAGAATTAAGGCACATACTAGGTTCTGAGCTTTTAAGATGTCAGCGATTGTGCTACAGGAAATCGCGGAGGCCAGCGACAGGGAAAGCGCCGCCAAGCTCGTCCGGCCGCTCTGGCCGCTCTGTTGTGCGACTGTCCGATCTTTGTTCTGCCTCAAAACTGACTTTTAGGATTCTACAAAATGTCCATACATTGCCCTCTATTAAAGCATATACGCGTCCTTACGGTTGCCTCTTAAGCTGATGGCGTAAGTAAGCTGATTACACGTGATTTAGGATCTTGGACTCAGTCTAATGGTGCCATAAAAGCCGATCCTTCAAATCATCATCATCAATATTTCCACAGCCTTGCACATCATTCTCAAATAACTCTATATCTCTTCTCAAAATGGCCCCTCTCAAGTACGTCGCCCTCGGCAGCTCCGTCGCCGCCGGCCCAGGTATCCCGCCCATCACCAACCGGTTTGCACAGCGCTCTGCAAACAACTATCCAAATATCCTCGCCAAAAAGCTGGGCGCTGAGCTTACTGACCTATCCGTCTCTGGGGCCACGCTCAAAAACATACTGTCTGTGCCCCAAACGTACTTCTATCTGATCAGCTTCGAGCCGCAGATAAAAGGCATCCCTGCCGATGCCGACATCGTTACCATCTCTGCTGGCGGGAACGATATTGGTTACATCACCGGTATCATGCGAGACACCTGGGGTACAACATTCTCTGGTCGTCTCCTTACCGGGCTGCTGCCTACCGCGGAAGACCTGAGCAACCAGGACGTTGCTGATCGCTTCACGGCTATTATTGACAAGATTCGCACAATCGCCCCCAAGGCTCTCATCGTTCTGATCGAGTATCCCACCGTGTTTGTGTCGGATGAGCCGATCCAAGATATCCCGCTGGATAAAGAACGCATCCGTCATCATCGGAGTGTTGGGGATTCCCTTGAAAAGGCGTATCAGTTAGCGGCCAAGGCTCGTCCGGGTGTGAAGCTCGTTTCTGTTGGCGAGCTTAGTCGTGAACATGCAGTGGGGTCGAAGGAGCCCTGGGTCACCGGGAATGAGGGAACGTTTGGGTTTCATCCTAATTTGAAGGGCATGCAGGCGGTGGCAGATATGGTTTATCAGGAACTCAAGGTTGAGAATCTCGTCTAGAATTGGGAATGTCTCATTTGTTGTGTTTGTTCTTATGATATATGCCGCCGGTCCGGTTCACATACTAAGTTACAATTGTCGCTATGCACCCACTGGTTCTTGACACCATGAATGAGAAAGTGCAAGTGGGCAGAACTAAGTCTGAGTGGATGAGACCGCGGTCCAATACCCCCCAAAGGGAGGATGTTTGAACCGAAAAGAGAGCCTTTTAGGATTCGGGTCAATCCTTCCCAGAGTAAATGTGGTTTGACCTATCAATTTATGTTTTAAGCCTGCTGCCTCAAAAGCACTTGTTCGGTTCAAATGGGGAATAATTTAGGCAAAAGACACTCCATGCGAGCAAGCAGCGCAAATATCCAGGAGATTTGGGGGCGGTTTGGGGTCTGTAAACGGGGTTAACTCCTAATACTATACGACGACTTTAAGATGCGATTTTTTCCGTCTGAGTTCTCCGAAATCTACTATTATCTGAATCCGCAAATAGGTGGTTCTCAACGTTCAGTCTCGTTGCCCACTTGATACTGTTTGGCATCGACCAGGCCTTTGCTCAATTATTCACGTGGGAACCGCCGATCTATAACTCAACCTTTGAACAGTATATAGATCATACAAATCCGAGCCTGGGGGTGTTTCAACAACGCTATTGGTATAATTCTGAGTTCTGGGGTGGTCAGGGTTCCCCAGAAGCGCGTTTCGTGTTCCTATATATACTCCCGTTGAGATCTTACAAAATGAGCCAACGAGGCGAACTAAATAAAATTATAGCTAAATCACACAGGTAATTTTTATCAATGGCCCAGAACTGGACGCCAGTATTGCGGCATCTGATCTGGGCAATGGGAGCTTTTGGTCTGTCTACGCACGGGAGGTCAAGGCGGCTATCATCATGGTAGAACGTAAGTTATCTAAAAAGAGGTGTCCAAGTTACCCTCTTTCACGAACATGTAAGAGTTAACGGTAGTGAAAAATAGATAGGTATTGGGGAGAGTCTTCTCCGTATGAGGTGCTCGATGCAGAAGCATTTCGGTATCTGACGGTCGACCAAACCATCGCCGATTATACTCGCTTTGCCCGGGCGGTTAAGCTGCCTTTTGATATGGATGCTTCGAGCAATGCCCCACAAGCGGTATGTAGGCAGTCTCCTTCGAAGTATAGAGGGTCAAGATCTCCCTACAACCACATAAATTACTAATAATTCTTGCAACATATAGCCATGGGTATCGGTTGGTTGCTCGTATCCTGGGATGCTTGCAGCATGGACAAGCCGTCTCGATCCTGGAACTTTTTGGGCATATCATGCCATGAGTGCTCCTGTGCAAGCTAATACTGAGTATTGAGAGTACTACGACCTCATTCGCACAGCGATGCCGCAGAATTGCAGTCAGGATTTCGTGCGTATTGCACAGCATGTTGGTGATACGATTACTACGGGCGACCCTGCCGAGGTTGCTCATCTGAAAGATATGTTTGGCACAGGAGCTCTGAATGATGATGATTTTGCAAGGTCTGTATATAGAACATCTTCCTCCTTAGATTTTGGTATAGAATAGCTCGCTAAGTCCATCCAGGGCCTTGGTATTGGGCCTAGATAACTGGCAAATAGAGATGCTCTCCAATGTGGGCACTACCTCTTTGTTTCTAAGCATGTGCGACGCAGTAGAAGGCGCCGTGGAGGGTGTTCCAGGCTCCGCTATACCTGAGGAGGGGGTCGGACTTGAAAAGGCACTTCCGAATTTCGCCTCGTGGTTTAAAACTGATTTCATCGCCAACCGTGAGTAGTTAGACCCCATAGTCAAGGCGAGAGCCTACTTTAAGATGCTAACTAATATTAACTTGCCTAGGTTGCATGGGCGCGGTCTTGTTTAGCAACACTGATAACCTTACTCTCTACGAAGATTGGCTCTCTCCCAACTCAGTCGCCTGCCTTGACTGGACTCTCAATGCAACAAGCTCGGGCGTCATAGACCTAAGTCCAAACAGTCCTCGTGACCGCCGGTACTGGTGGCTTACCTGCAATGAACCCACGTTAAGGACCTTCCAAGTGTAAGTGCGAAATGAGACCCGTTGCTTCTGATATCTTCCCCTGGAACCCGTAACTAATTTCGCTGGGCTTCTCTCATACAGTCCACCTCCCGACGATCGGCCGTCCCTCATTTCTCGCACCATCACAACAGATTATGCCGCGGGAATCTGCAGTCGCCTCTTCCCAGCCGACAAGGGATACAAATACGGTCTTGCCAACGGCCGTACCGCCGAGACGGTGAACGCGCATACGGGCGGATGGGATTACACCGACTCAACACGCCTCATGTGGTCTAATGGGTAAGACAGCGCCATCTCTTCCAACATCATTACAGTTCTACTTCTCTCCAAACCGCACACCCGGCTGACTCTCGGCATAGAGAATTCGATCAATGGGGGACGAGGGGTGTATCCAGCAAATTCCGGCCGGGCGGGCCTCTTCAGTCAACCGAGGAGGTGCCCGTATTCGTAGTTCCCGGTGGCCATCACTGCTCAGATTCGTTCTTGAGCCAGAGCGTGAATCCAGGGGTGAAGACTGTGCAGGAAGCAGAGATCGCCTATATTAAGAAGTGGGTGGCAGAGTTTTATGACCAGAAGAGCAGCACCTGGTTTAGGGGCAGATAAGGGCGGGGGGTTTACAGACACTTTTTAATTTTTAAAAAACGGTGAAGAGATATCGATTTTAGTTGCTGAAAGAGCCTAAGGATAGGTAGTTTTTTCTAAATGGCTGGGGATAGTGGTGGATATAATGATAATAATGTTTTAGTTATCTGTCAAGGTATAATAATTTAATTGACATATTTTTTCTCATAATAACGCACATGCAATCCATTTCTCTGTGACCATGATGGCATTAAACGCCTTTCCCTTCCACCCATGTCCCACTCTTGCCGCCTTCTTTTCTCACCACTCTCAATCCTTCAATCCTCATCCCTTTATCAACAGCCTTACACATGTCATACACTGTCAATGAGGCGACTGACGCTGCGGTAAGTGCTTCCATTTCCACCCCCGTCTTCCCTTCGCAGTCTACAATTGCTTTGATATCAATGCGTCCATAGTCGCCCTGACCGACACCATCATCAGTAGAAACTTCTGCCGGCACAAGATCAAGGTCTAGCTGCACACGTGTAATAAATAGTGGGTGACACAGCGGAACCAGATCAGAAGTGCGCTTCGCACCCATAATCCCCGCAATCCGAGCGACGCTCAACACATCGCCCTTCTTCATCTGGTTCGCCGCGATCAGCTGCGCCGCCGTTGCATTGCTGAAGTACAGCGAGCAGATGGCTGTTGCTGACCGGGAGGTGGGGTCTTTCGCGGAAATGTCCACCATATGGGCGCTGCCGGAAGGAGTGAGGTGTGTGAGTCTTGGGGCCGAAGCTGGCGGGATGGGGGACGTGGACGAAGATTTTGCTGGTAAGGAATTCGTGGAAGATATCATGCGCGCTATAATAGGGTCCACCAATTGGCTATATTCCCCCCTGGCGCGAAGCGGCGACAGTATAGGAGATGGTTTTGGGAACCTACTCCCAGCGTGGTAATGCCGTAGAAACGTTCGCGGGTAGCTAGTGAGAAGATGCAGAGGCACATGTTGCCTTGCCGAAGCATGAACAGCTGTAGGCTGCATGTCGTATAGGTTTAGATGCCCATTGGCACGGGGTGAATTGGACTTTGCAACTTCTGGTGAATCTGCCGAATGTTAGCACCTGGTCTCACTTGTTATCTAAGTTGGCAGCGAAGTCGCTAGCTTCCTTGACAAGAATCGTCACGTGGGTGCGGGTGAATCGAGAAATGTGTTAAATGCTATGAATTGGACAAGAGTCAAAAATATGCTAACTCCCATATATATACACAGTAGATGGCCGAGGGTATATGCTCATGTACCGACATGAAAACTCCGTAAGTACAACCGTATCGCCAGTCGCCGCCCATAATCCGTGAATCACTTGATTGCCAGCCCACCTCAATGGATGACACAAGAAATCCTTTCACCCACCTATCAATATCATCGGACGATTCTTCATGTTCTTAAGCTCCCCCATCCCAGCATGCTTCTCTTTCTTCCCCTTAACCGCTATTCCAATGACGTCCAGAAGTTTACTTTCATTATCCAGCATGCCGAGTGTGCCGTCCACTCGGCCTTCTCTTCGATCCATCTCGATCCTCTTCATTGCCTCGAAGGCTTCCTCATCTATCGGGTTCCCTAAATTGTTCTCCCTGAGAATGTCACGTAAAGACACTTCATCGTTGCCAAACAGGCAGACCTTTAGGTTCCCGTCGCTTGTGATGCGCAGCCGATTGCAAGTACCACAGAAATTATGTGTCATGCTCGTAATAAATCCGAACTTGCCCACAAATCCAGAGACTCTGTACGTCTTACTTGTGTCATTCTTGTGGTCCTGCACCTTCTCCACGCCGGGATATTTTCCTTTTATGCGGTCCAGCATCTCCTGGAATGGCAGCATCTTCCCTTCTGACCATTTATTGCCGTCGAAGGGCATGTATTCGATGAAACGCACCTCAATGTCCTTCTCTCGACCGAGTTCAACAAAATCAAGTATCTCCCGGTCGTTGAGGCCACGCATGACAACACAGTTGATCTTGAGCTTTATACCGGCACCCAGAGCGTTCATTTCAAGTATCCGGTCGATAGAGCGCTGGACTGCATCGAAGCCTTTTCGACGCGTCATGATCTGGAACTGGTAGGGATCCAGGGTGTCGAGGGATAGATTGACGCCCGTCAGCCCTGCCTCCACCATTGGATCTAGCTTCCTCCACAAGCTAATCCCATTTGTTGTCAAGCACAGGTCTTTCAACCCCTCTCTCCCAGCCCTTGCCCCTCGTAGTTGTCCAATTTGCTGCATCATCGGCACAATGTCTTTTCGTACTGTCGGTTCGCCGCCTGTGAGCCGTATCTTTGTGACGCCTTGAGATACGAAGAGCTCGGATAGCAAGACAATCTCGGGGGTGGTGAGCAGGTGTGACGGTGGCGACTGTGGGACACCCTCTTCAGGCATACAGTAGAGACACCGGAGATTGCATTTTTCGGTAATGGAGATTCGAAGGTAGTCATGTTGGCGATAGAAGGTGTCGGTGAGGAAGGAGGAGAAAGGCGCCGCCTCTTGAATGCGTTTAAAGCGTGACGGCTTGAACTTTTGCGGAGATTCTGGAGCGTCGACTGGGTAGGTTGGGATGCGTTCTGGAGTTGGGGATTCGACGACCGGCGCGGCTGGTCCTCGCGATGGAGTTGACTTGTGGTAGGAAGCTGCTGCAATGGCGTAGAATGGTGGTTGAAGATGAGGCCTCCTACTTGAGCGCATCAACGCCACACCAGAGCGCTGAGCATATTTCTCCACGGCCATGATTCCTCGGCTTGCTTGAAGGCCCGGAATATTGGGAGAGGTCTATGAAACAAATATTGTAAAAGTAAATTAGACTGAACGGAGCTGACGAGAAATAAATATGGCCGGAGATGTCAAGGAGAACCTATGCCGGTGACATAATTACTAAAATGAGGGGAAGATAAGTTTGGGGAAAGGCGGGTTGCTCCGCATAGTGTAGGATTCCACCGCCTTTGGTGGCGGGCATCGGCATTTGGAGCCCAACACCCCGAGGGCCTATCGCGGGGTCATTGTTTATCAGCACGCCGCGACAAAAGCTACACTTTCTCTCGCGACTGTCGATTGCTAGCTGTTTCTGAAATGCAGTTCTCGCGGCCGCTGAAATGTAAGCATGATGTCCCACAGCTGATGACAAGATTTGTAACACAATTACAGCTTCAGCGCATTGTCTCCCAAGTCCTGATGGCGCATATATTGCAACAATAATCCAGGCCAAACTAATTATTCGCACAACGCGATCCCTTCAAGCTACACGCGCAACCCCCCTACCCGCTGCCTTTTCAACGTCAATATCGAACTTTATTTGGTCGCCTTCGTCACAGCGAATCCTTGTTTCGTCTGATAACACTGTCCGCGTTTTCTCTGCCATCACTCCTCAATATTCAGCTACAATCGCATCGCCAACGTCTGAAACAACGAAGGCCGTCTACATATCGTTTGGCGCCTCCCATGATGAAGTTATTGTTTTCTCAGACTTCGGGCTGAAGCTCACAATATTCAATCTCACGACTAGCACGTCGATAGATATTCCAGCGCCTAAGTTGTTTCTCCCAGGCAACGCGGCGAAAGGCTATGGATATCGACCCAGGACCCAACAGCTCGCCCTACTCTCTCGAGGCTCTGGAAAGGATGTGATTAGTCTACATTCTAAAGAAACATACAAGGTATTCCGATCATGGAACCCGGATACAATCGATGCACAGGCGTTGAGTTGGAGCCCGGACGGCAAATGGCTGGCCGTGATTGAGTCGGCCGCTCAAGGACATAGGATACTGTTCTACACGGCTGACGGGCATTTATTTAAGGCCTGGACGGGCCCACGGCCAGCCGCAGACGAGAAGGATATAGATTGTGGAGCTGGCGTGAAGACAATCGAATGGAGCGTTGATGGGCGACAACTCGCAGTGGGAGACTACAGCCAGAGGGTGACTATACTATCTACGGCAAACTTCTCTGAGGCAATGAGGCTCGACCATTCCACAACAATTAAGCCAGATGGCATACGTATATGGCAGGAACAATTAACGGCCACCCCCTCTGGACTTGAACGCTCCTATAACCTCCAGACGCAGGTAACTTGTCCACCGACGTCGGTTTCGTCGACACCCGCGCCGGAAGCCAAATCTGGAATTGTAAGTCTCGCCATTGATGCGTCCGGCACACTCATAGCCTCCCGGTGCGAAAATCTACCAACGACAGCATTCATCTGGGACTCCTCATCAAAAATCCTCAAAGCAGTCCTGATCCAGCATTCGCCGATTGCCAAGGCCACATGGCACCCAACAATCAATGAGGTTCTATTAATCCGCTGCGAGGGCGAGGAATCGAAAGGAGTTGCCTACGTCTGGGAGCCATCCTGGGAGGAGCCAAAAATTGTTAATTTCGGCTCCCAGCTACCCGAGGGGAAAATCATGGGGAAGGCTGTGATCCGTTGGCTGAGGACATCTGACTCCGGCTCTCCCGCACTGTTCTTTAGCGACACACATGACTGTATCCTGGCTTCCATTTCCGAGGCAGGGGCTACAGACGTGGACTTGCCTTGGAAAGATGCCGAAGAGAAGGCGGTGGATATATATGGACAGCTGGAGGAGAGCCCGCTCGTTCTTGTTCCTGCTGAGAAGGGGAAAGCGACGGCGAGGCAGATTATGGATAATGAGCCAACGATTACCACATTCGGGGCTCTTGATGATGTGGACGACACATTCCATTTTAAGAGATGACGCAGGCGTTAGCACAGGAGCAATATACCACAAGCCGTTTTGCAGGACTTTTGACACATTGTCTGGATGGGGGAGTTTGTTAATCGGATCAAAAATGTATGACTACAGACTATTCACCAAGATTAATTTCAGTGAGATTCAAAGGCGCTGGGGAAAATAGCATTATAATTCTAGAAATTCTACAGACTGTCTATTAACCTGTATTTATGTATCGCTCCAGCGCCGTGGTATATACAAGCTGTGTGGCGCGTCTACCGAAACCACGGGATGCGTACACGTATTTGTTGCCAAATAATTTTCCTTTCCAACTCTTTCTCACACAATGCGGACGCCGCTGCTGCCTTAGCAGTGATAGTAGCATGGCCATCCCACGCGCCTACAGATGCTTATTGTCCCTTCTTGCCCTTGGTTGTCTTGGCGGAGATAGAGTCGAGTGTCCTGAAGGCATTCGCGATTTGGTTGACGCTGCTCACGACCAGGGCTACATTATCATATCAGCGCCATGCTCTCTGCACTATTGAGGGAAAATACGTACTCGAAGGGATCATGATCCAGAAGAAGTTCATGAGGAAGTAGTAGCACCAGAAGTACAGAAACTCGGGGCGGCTGTACACGACACCCTTATAGTAGTGGTCGAACATGCTAGTGGCATAGTACAGAATGCAGCCGTAAATCTGGCCGGTCGAGACGATGATCTGGAGGGGGTGGCGCAGGGGGTGCGAGGTTGTGATCAGTCCGGCGATGATGAAGCAGAGGGGGCCCCACAGGAACTGCAAGATGGGTCAGTGGTGTATGATAGGGGCAGTAAATAGAGGCATACAGCAGTGATGGTCTCCATGCAGAGAACGAAGGGGTCGGAGGTCAGGTAGCGCGAGTCGGAGAGGGAGTATTCCTTCCAGAGCTGTCCGAAGAGATCTTGTTTTGGGCCCATCAGGGTGTGGTTGACGGAGAAGTAGCCTGCGATTGTCAATTATCCTCCTCATACATTGTGATATAATTCCGTACCTTCGAAGAAGAGGTGAATGCATCCAGCTGTGATCGTTAGCTTGTGGGCCCAACATGAGAGTCAAGGGGGGCCACATACAAAGAATGAACCACCAGATGGTGAGTTTCTCTGAGGCGCGAAGGTTTGGGTGCAACTTATCGACGACAATCTGCGCGATGAGCAGTACCGTCGCGCAGACGCCGCCGAACGCTGCGAGGAGCACTGGGACAGACCATTCGTTCGCGAGGTATGAGGCAATCTCGACTTCGATGGGGTAGTATGGATGGTCGGTGATAAGAGGGTTGGTGAGGTTAGAGATGATTCCGGAAGCCATTGTTGCGGCTGTGTTCTACTGAGAGAACGGCGGTCAGATATATGGTAGTAAGAGAGGTAATAGTGGTAAATCAATCCTCTCTGGTTGGGTACCCTTGAAGTTATATAAGTTTCCTTGCTGCGGTTTACAATAGTCCCAATCGGGACAAGCTGGTTTTGCCATGGTCTGCGTATTCGGATTTCTGCCAACTCCAACTATAATTGGTTACGTAACACACTAAAAAACACGTGATGTGGGGTTTCTATCGTATTCGCATTGCCCCTGCCCCTGTCCTCTCAGCTTCATAAGGCCATAACTTAATCAAAGACCGACTTTCATTTCCACCAATTTTTTAATGAACGCTATTATCGCTGGATATTTTACCTCAATCGGAGAAAGTTCTAAATTTTCATGCCTTCTCTTCATTGCCATCAAAAATTTGACAAATCCAGGTGCTGTCCTTGCCAAATATTGTGGTCATACAACCAAGACATTTCCGTCCCGCCCAGAGATTTCTAAGATTAGGAGATTTTGTATACAAATGAACCCAAGATCCCCCAACGGTTCCATTCTAGCTTGGCAACCCCCAGCCTCAAAAAATGAAGCTTTCCAAGCATCGTAATATCATACACTTAGACCTACAAAAAGTTGATGCCGACTCCGAACTGGAGCCCCTTTCTTCCCTCCTCTCCTCTCCTGAGGACCAGAGGCAAACTGAAATTGAGCTCAAATCTCGCAGCTGGGTGCGCATAGACGATGCCAACTCCAGCCGCCAGACTGGGCAGGCCTTCCGCCAACTTCGCAATTGTCGAAGTGACACTGCTCGAAGTAGATCCCTCCGTTTTCTGTAATGCCAAGAGCCTGCCACCGTTCGCAAAGACTTGTAGCCTTAGTGGGGTATCTTTTCCGACTCTTGGAAAGGGGAAGAGTAGGTTCACGGAACCAGCAGCGAATACGTCTCCCCCGACGGAGTCAGGCCCGTCTCTTGGCCCTAAGCCACCAATTTTGAATCCGCGCACATCGGTTGGGCCCCCAAGTTGAAACCTGTCGTTTATGCGGGATGCCTGTGGTGCAGAGCCCGTGCCGATTGGCAGCGGGTATAGTAAACCAGCGCGAAGACCTCCAGTCAACGAGATGCCACTGTCCTCCTTCCCAGGCAGCGGAATCGCGACAGCTCCAGACGTCTCCACTTCGGATTTCCAGAATGCTACATCTCCTTGCAACGGCCCCCAACCAGCTAGTTCCGACACCGTTCGCATGAAGTAACCGCTTGTCGGTAGGAAAGGGTGGTTCCGCCTCTCCTTGAACCAGGTGTGCGTGATGCTGCTCTTGACGCTATCACCGGCATCGTGTCGTACGGAAGGAGATGCATTTGCCGCTAGGGCAGTTATCTGTCGCCATGCCCCTGTATATGCTACCTCGTGCCTGCTCTGGCCGTCGGCCCATCTGACCCTGGCGTTACCGCCCTTGAGAACCTCTTCGTGACTAGCCCATTGCTTTTGAGTCGAACTTGCGAAGCCGTCCAGCGAAAAGCGAATATCAGGATCGCTTAGAATTGGCGTGTCAAAGGTTGCGGTATATGACGACCTTGTTCTTGTGCCAGCGGAGGCGTTCATATTAAGAGATTCGGCTCCACCAAAGATGTTTCGTAGGAGAAGGTTGCCGTATGCCGAACCCTCTGTGTTTCCAAGGTCCGTTCCGGTCTTCAAAGCAATCCTTCCCTTCTCCTTCACCGCAAGGAATATATCAATGTCGGACGTCGTAGATAGCGGATCGGTGGAGTCGGGCTTGTCGATAAACATGGAAACACCCTCATGATAAATGTCTGTGTCGTTAGCATTATCTCGCTATGACCCAGGGAAAAGTGCTCACCGAATCTTCGCAGCTTATCAGCACTTGTGCCCGCTAGCTGCAAGGCCTCCTGTAGAGTGTATGGCCTGTCATTGTTTGCGCTCAGTATAGGAGCGAACAGCCGGTCGAGGAAGCTTTTCCGGGTATTCGTAGCTCCAATAACGCGGATAGATGAGATAGTGACTGGAAGAGTAGAATTGGAAGATATCTATTACCATTAGCTTCATTCTTGACTGTTCTTCCAGTGCTAGGGACTCACTAAATCTTTCAATCTTTGCTGTGCCTTCGCATATTGTGCCTGAACCCGTTCTTGAACTGCCTTTTCGCGCTCCTCGAGAACCTTTGGGTCAATGTCGCGATTTAGGGCCGCGAAAACCTAATTAGCAAGTCAGTGCATCTAACTATGCCTACATATAGAGCTCGACTCACCTCGCCTTCACTATCCGGGTATGCCATGACTCTGTGAGACGTCAACAACCAGGGTGACAGATAAATTGGAGTCAGTCGAGCTTACGTAATCAGCCGATTGGCTTCATCCTGTGAAAGTGACCTCAGGTGGCCAGAACCTGGGACATATTTTCGACCTGGCAATCTTTGTTACGATAGACCTCCTCGATCCGACCATTCTCTTTGACATTAATAATCGCCTGCACCCCGGTCGACCGTTCTGCGCAGATAAATTTCCTTCAAAGTACAACTCAAAACCCCCCACCACGCCATCGTCACCCCTCGGCCTCAATATGGCGAGCCGCGCAGCCAACAAACGGGTTTGCCACTCCAACTGAACTACTCATGAGAACATGCTGACCGTTCTAGTTAACCCGGGAATATAAGACGATATCCGAGAACCCGCCGCCATACGTTGTGGCGCATCCCTCCGAGTCCAATATCCTCGAGTACGTCTATCAGATTCCTAAGACCACCGGACCGAACTAACATAGCGCAGATGGCACTACATAATCACCGGGCCAGAGAAGACACCCTACTATAACGGACAGTACTGGGGCACACTTATCTTCCCACCGGACTACCCCTTCGCCCCGCCTGCGATCCGTATGCACACCCCCTCAGGACGCTTCCAATCCTCCACCCGGCTATGCCTATCCATCTCCGACTTCCACCCCAAATCCTTCAACCCCGCCTGGGAAGTCTCCACCATTCTCATCGGCCTCCTCTCCTTCATGACCTCCGAGGAAATGACCACCGGCTCCGTCGCCGCCACAGAAGCCGAGCGCAAATGGACCACCGCCCGCACCCGCTGGTGGAACTCCACAGGCGGCGGCTCCTCCTCCCGACTCCTCCCCGGCATGCCCGTCCCCAAGGGCAACGGCGCCATCAAGGCCGGCGACGGCGGCGCAAAGTTCAGGTCCGAGTGGCCAGAGCTCGATAAGGAGAACTGGAAGTGGATGGAGGAGAACAGGATTAACCCCGCGACGGGGGACCGCATGCCGGACCCGAATGCGCCGGTGTGTTCACCGCAGGCGGCGGCGTTTGGGAGGCGGCCGAGTGGGAGCGCGGCTACGATTGGGGCGGCGGTCCATGGGGGGCAGGTGGCGAGGGAGGTGGGACAGAGTTGGATTGGGAGGAATAAGTTGTTGGTTGCTGGGGCGGTGATCTTCACGTATGTGTTGATTGCGCGGCTGTTAGGGGATGGGACGGTGGATGCTTAGGAGAGCTGGCAGAGGCCATAATTTAATGGCCATAATGTAATATACGACTGGAGTTTGGCGCGTGGGCAGGGCATAACGGGAGTCTGGCGATGGGAAGGCAGTTCGTGTTTAACCATGATGATACGGATAGAGGGCGGTAGTATTAATATCTGTACAGATTACGATGCTATATTCGCCCATGCGAGCAAACTATGAGTTCGAGTTAGACGTCTGGCACGGATGGATGGATGAGGGGTCTTGTTTGCGCGGTTTAGACTGCTTTGCTTGCTTTACTATTCGAGCGAATAGATCAAGAATTCACATCAGACACATGTCAGTCATCGAAGTATCATTGGTACGTAGTCATTGTATTGCGAACGTTGATCGCAGTCGTCGTTGAAAGCCATGTAGTTCTCAGAATCAAACCGCCCACCCCCATTCGTCAGAACCATCAGCCCATAAGCATATCATCTCGCCATCCTCAGCCTGTGTGTTCCAGCCCCCCTTACGTCGCAATTCCATCCGCTTTTGTCAAACCGTCCCATCGCGCAAGTGCCGCATGGTGTGAAGTGGGTGAGATCGACGTGTGGTTGTTGGGCAGTCAAGAGGGATTTATTTTCCGCACGAGGCGCAGGAGCAGCTTTCTCCGCAGTTGCCTATGGTTGTGTGTGTCAGTTACGTGCTAGCTAGTCATGATTGTGATCTCGGGCATCATTTCGTCTGGCAGCGGGGTCGTTGGAGCGGGGTTGAGGACTCAAATGCCGACGGAGGCTGTGGAACTTACAGGAAGAAGAGCCGGAGCATCCACAGTCACCCATGATGATTGATTTGGAGTTTTGGTTGGTTTTGGTTGGTTTTTGGAGTTGGTGTTTGTTTGATTTGATTGTAGGTTTTGGTTGTTGTTGGATGGTAAGAGGCACGAAAGGTATTGGGTTGTCGAGACCTTTCTATAGTCTCCAGGCACGACAACTGGACTGTTGCGCGGGGTGTTTATTTAGCCCCGTCTAGCCAATGAAAGATCGCGCCTGCCCTCAGTTTTGCTCATATCAGCTCACTTTACGGTGGGGGCGGGGGTATCAGAAGACAGCGGCAACCGGGAAGCTAGGGAAGGTACGACCCCACTTGAGCGTTAGAGAAAATGCTTTGATACTATGATATTTTGAATAGTAAGAGCTGCCCGGGAATGAACTTGTTATGGAATTCAAACACTAATCGCCTACCTGCCAAAGAATCATTTGTTGAGGTTTTTGGGGGCATACGATGATTGTCAGACATGGATGAGCCTTTTGTGCTGCTTTTAGTCTCCAACAACGACGCCCCTCCCCCCATCTTCATCTCCACCACTCACCACTCAGGCTTCATACGGTTATGCTGTGTCAACCTGAAGGATGCATGAGGCGTTTCTGAACGTGTAAGCAAAAGTGGCCAACGGTAGCTACCGCGCTGATCTTCTTTTGTTATCCGAAAGGATGTGATACTTAACGGAGGGTGTGGTGATACGGGACTGACGACGCTCAGTATGAAACCAACCTTCCTCGAACCCCCCCTCTACCCTCACGCCCCCTCACTACTTCCGAGTACTGCAGCTGACCCTGTCTTCCAACCGCACTATGTTTTAAATGGCCACACTTAACGCCAACGACCCTTAGTCTGGCTCTCCTTGTTCTTCGTTCTTCTCCGGCCAACTTGCAAGAGGTATATGGAGGTACGGCCAAGCTCGGCTTATCCCCATCGTGGAACTCCAGCCAGTTGCAGTCAGCTCAGGGCGGTAGATGCCATAAAATACAGTGGCAGTGCATCCAAGGAACCGGACCCTCGGCTCTATTGTGTAACATGACCACGCAGCAACCAACACATGGGAGGACGTCTTACCACGGCGTGGGGTTATTCCATTCGATCGCCCGATGGCACGGCCTTTCTCTGATTGGAGCGAGTGAAGATATATAAAATGTTGGAGGAAGGTCCAAGTTACGCAACTACTACAAGGCTACATGAAGCTACACACTCCGCGCCGGGGAGGGCGTGGAGTCTTTTTGGTAATCGTGGTACGTAAAGGGCATTCTACGCTTTGATCGAAAGCTCACATGGGTGTCTTTCACAGTTATAGTTAGGCCATCAGTCGGTGCGGCAACAGAAACCACATGGTGAAAACCTTAAATTCCGCACCATGTATTGCAAGGGTTTTGGTGTTCTTATTTATTTCTAGCAATAGAACCGATCCCTGGTTGTACTGATAACATGGAAACTCAGAGGCACATCTTCACCCGGCATCGGCCAACGGGCTAGAGGACTAGATGGTCTCATTCTTGGGGTCTCCAAGAGGGTGTATTGCAAATATCTGGGCAGCATTTCATTTACAAATTACTCCACAACCCTTCCCCCCATCCTTGATGTGCTTCCACCGGATACGCCCGCTCCCAATAGCCACATCCCGCTTCAATAAGTGGGTCAAATCAAGAGACTGCTGTACAACTTTACCGTGGCACAATCATATATCGGAACTTGTTTGTAACAGGTCCACCCTCTTCAGGCCAACAAACATAAAGTGTGGGAAAGCTGAAAGTGTGGCTGCCCGGATTTCCGCATTGGGATCCCCCGGCAGCACTGGCGTTATGACTTTCCTTTTTATCCCACGTTGCGCTTGGCATCTTATGACCCCCCCATGGGAATCCTGCGGAAGAATTTGGGCGTCAAAGTGATAGGTTGCCTTGTTTACTAGCTAGTTGATGATGGTGGGCACACCTTCTCAAGTTGAACTGTGGTGTATATAAAGCTTGAGGACTCCATTGATCTAGATGAGAATCCCAAAGCTCTTCGATATCAACACTCACACTCAATACAACACAGCAAACCAACACACACCACCAAACCCCAAAACCTTAAATCGTCATCATGCCTGCCTGCTCCTGCGCAACTGCCTGTAAGTGCCTTCATCCCGGGCCGCCATAGACACTAACCTGAGAATATCCAGGCACCTGCGAGACAGGATGCAGCTGCTCCAGCTGCGGATGCGCAAGCTGCTCGAAGTAAGCGGTTATTTACGGCCCTCCGCTCTGTGATGCTCATTCCACGTTACCGATCTTCGTACGGACTTATCTGGGCGGGCCGGCGATGGCAATATCATATATGAGAGAGCAATGTGGAGGTGGTGAGAGTTTGGATGGTGCGGGGGATGCATGGTTGTTTCTATTCTGAATGAAAGGGGGGATGTATGTTTGTTTTTATTTGATCTACCACAAATGAATTGGAATTACTCCCCGATTTTGATAATTCCTGATGTCTACGCAAGCCATTCCATGTAGACATGAAATGAGACTATCTATTCTTCATCTCGATCAGTTCCTCCAATCAGTGATGTCGACTTGAAACTAGCCTCGGCGCGGACAAGTGCCTTATCGGCCCAAAAATTCTTATCGATTAGGGCCAATAGGCGAGATGGTGGGGTATCGTATCAGACTCTTAAAAGTCTAATGGTGCCAAAGTCTTGGCGTTCCCGCCTTCCTAAGCCACTGACGAGGAAATATTTCTGAACTAATATTTCTCACGATACCCTCAGTCAGGAACTGCTATAAACCCCCTCCCATCACTGCCCAACTAACCGAAACGATGGCCATCGAAAAAGTCTACCTCACATACAACGAGGTAAGCCCACCCATCCGTGTTTTTTCCCCCTCTTTACCCCGCCATCTCGCTGACCTCGTTGCCCCCGCCAGATCCACCAGCTCTGCCAGGAAGCTGCGCCCAAGATCCTCAATGAGTTCAACCCGCAACTCATGATCGCGATTGGCGGCGGCGGCTACGTGCCCGCGCGCATGCTGCGCTCCTTCCTCAAGAAATCCGGATCGCCCAACATCCCCATCCAGGCCATCGGGCTGTCGCTCTACGAGGAGCTGCCCTCGACTTCGCCAGGAACATCGACTCCTGGTGATGTCGAGCAGTTGGGCACGAAGGTGACGAGGACACAGTGGTTGGATCTGTCGAGTTTGGGAGAGATGTCGAACTTGATTGGAAAGAGGATCTTGATTGTGGATGAGGTCGATGATACCAGGACTACCCTCGAGTATGCCGTTAAGGAGCTTGAGAAGGATGTCGAGGCTGCGAGGCAAAGGCTGGGAATCGAGGGCGAGACTACATTCTCGATCTTCGTGCTACACGTAAGTGCCCCTGGTGGCGTAGACTGGTGTGGGGGCGGGGGCTAACGAAAAACAGAACAAGGAGAAGGAGAAGAAGGGCAAGCTGCCAGAGGAGCTGTTGAAGGATGATCGCTACTTGGCTGCCAGGACCGTGGGTGATGTCTGGATCTGCTACCCTTGGGAGGCGACCGACATCATCGAGCACGATGCCATGGCCGCGAAGCAGTCGGGTATGTGAGGTAGGGATGGAGAGGGGGCGTTTATACAGACTTCGATATAAAAGCTATACATAGAGCTATACATATACGCGTCAGACTGCTTGGTAAAGGACGCTTTTCATGGCTCTTTAATCGTGGGGAGCCTAAGGGCGGGATGTGACTGCGACCTCGCGCTTCCCATAGCCATGAAACTCCTTGCCATCCCCTTATTTTCACCCGATGAAGAATTTATCCTAGAAAGCTCAATATGCAAAGGTGAGTTAGCGGCGCCCAGAATTGGATTTGCCGGAGGTGGTGAGAGTGATACTAGAGGCTATTATTTAAGGGCATCCAAAGGTGGCGCCGTATAGTAGTTAATCACAGACAAAGTTGGTGCTGATTCGCCTCGATAATGCGCTGTTTGGCAGAATCCCTGGGAAAGGGGTTTTTATAACATTTGCTGGTTAAATGATTACGATATGCAGCTTGCAATAACGGGGTTTTACGTACTTGCCTGCACCAACAGTGGCAGTTCCTGTCTCTCGCTCCTACCCTATAGGAAAGTGATCGGTTCCTTCCTCATCTTTTCCCTATCGTTCTTGCTTATTTGAGCTTTCGGTCACTCCTTCCTCTTGACTCTTCGTCGTTCTTGCTGAGTTGGGAATCTAGTCGCTCCTTCCTCCTGTGCTCTCATCGTTGTTGCCTATTTGGGTTTTCAGTCGCCCTTTCCTCGTGTCTCTTCGTTGTTCCTGCTTATTTGGGCTTTTTGGTCGCCCCTTCCTTTACTGACGAATTATAGAGGGGACTTAACATGATAATCGCCCACCTCTCCTGATATTGGTTCTGCAATTAACGTCAAGAATCTTTTTTGCTATTTCTCTAAAATAAATGTGCAATGCATTATATGGAGCTGACAGGTAACATTGCTCTCTATGGTTCTGTTTTGCCTTCAAACATCCAGCTCGGAATCAATAAAGCCCCAGTTGTACAGTTCGAGCGATTGCAAAGAAATGCAGGTGTGGCAGCCGGAAAGCCTACATTATTATATCCCATTCACATTACTCCTCGTAGGCAACCTCATCCTCATCGTCCTCTGAGTTCTTGTCTTCGTCCTCGCTCACTTCTATCACAAATGGTGTGCGACGAGGCTCCAGGAAATAAAAACCGGAACGTTGGTGACTGTTATAATCATCTCGACCGTCGGCATTGCCAGCCACAGATGAAGTATTGACGCCGGCCATCTCCGTGTCTGTACAGTTAAGACCCCCATCCGTCTCAGGGGCGTCCCAGGGCATAAATTCCGTTTGACAGTCCACAGTAGCGCCTCCCAGCCCTGTACCAGGCCCGCCATTGATAGGGCACGTTCGCCACTTCACGCCTTTCTCCTGGATGTCCACTTTTATCCTTGCCACCGGTGGCTCCAGAAAATGCCCCCGGAAACGTGATGCCTTGGATTTGTTCTTCTTCTTTCCCTTTCCGCTCGTCGGGGCCCACTTCACGGTATTATCGCCCGCGGGTGCTCCTCCCCACAGCACCGGCTCGGTATTTTCATCTGCATTGTCCGCTTTTGGTTTTGGAATGTCCCATCCTCCCCAGTCGATAGGGGGTTCAGGCTTTGGTTGTGGCTCCCTGTGGGCGGCCTGGAGACCCTTGTATTGCGGCTCGGGGGGTGGAACGTAGTTTTGGACGTAGAGACCCAGACGTTCGCGTCGAAAACTGATACTGGAGTCCGAGCTGAGGTAGGTGGAGTTGGTGGGCACTGGGCCTGAAGGATTTGATGTCGAAGGCTGATCTCTGTTTGAGAATATATTTGTGGAGATTGGGTCAGCATCGTGGGCGTCAGGCACGAGCGGCGGTTGACGAAACAATGATGATTTGATGCGGTATTCTGTCCGTATTAGAGAGCCCATCTTGTTTAATAGATGACTTACTGCCTGATCGAGAGTTGACTGGTTTGGATCCAGAGCCATGCCGGTCTTTGGGTGCCATGGTGACGAAGTTTTGAAGTCAGCTTGACGTTGGGATCAAAGTTTTGCTGCTTTGAAGTCAATTTGGTGTTGGGATGAAGTTTTGTTGCTTTGCGGTGTAAGAGAAATGTTTGTTGACCTTGATTTGTCGAAGTTGGATCTCGTTGTTCTGTTTCTTAACATCAAGCACCAAACCGGTCACTCATCGTTAAGATGAGTATGTTTGCTGTAGTTTCGTGCTCTTAAATATACCACAGTAACTATTTAGGTGAGCCATGGGGTAAATAGTAACAACAAATATATTGTGAAGGTCTGACATATATATCCATCTAACTAATTACTTCGGCCACTAAATATTTTGTCAGCATTATAATTTACTTTACTTCTTCTTGTTCTTTCCAGTACCCTTTGCACTTGACGAGACATGGTGCTTTCTCTCTTGCCACCTCTCCTTATCTTTGTGGGAATGTTTTTCCTCCCCTCCCTTCACCTCATTCTTACGTTCCGACCTATCTTTCACAACAGCAGACCCGGATAGCCCTGCTGCCCCGGGTAGCACCAGACTGCTTCCATTGGCAATCGGAAGGCTACTTCTCCGCCTCTCCCTGTCATAATCAGGCTCTTCGGGAGGTGACATTTCTCCTGTCTCGACAATCCCTTTTCCATTACTCTCCACACCCTGAAGCGATCCCAGTTCTTGTTCGACACTGCCTTGGCCGCCCATGCTAAATGCCGCCATCTTCACAGCCAACTCTTCCGCCCTCTCGGGTGCTCCCTCCTGGGCAAATTTGACCTTAAGCGCATGTTTCCTTCCATCTGAGCCTTTCACGCTCATCCCATCCAGAAGCTCTCGCACGCAGCAAGCCTGCTCTTCTGTCTGTAGAAGAATCAGCGCATGGCCTCTCTGTCGCCCATCCGCGTGTGTTGGGATCTCGATTGCCTCGATTGGGTTTGTCGTGTATGCTGGACAGGCAGCCAGCACGCGCTTCCGGATTTCTTTCTCACTGGAGGCGCCACTAGTGCGCGTGAGATGCAAACGCCGGTTTTCCAGGCGAATGGTGGTCGGTGGTGAAGGGGGGCCTACTGGTTGCGAGAAGGACGGCGATGCGATAGCCCTTGTCGTGGTGGGGTATGGTGCATATGCATACTGATATGTGGGCGTGGCGTTTGGTTGTTGGATGCCACCTTGGCCATACATCAATGGTTGCACGAAGGATGTTGTGTAAGTGGGCGAAACCTGTTGCAGTTTAGGATAGGACCCAAAAGGTGAGAGATCTCATACCGGTCCTCCAAACGAGTACTGCTGTGGGCTTGTCACAGAGTATCCGAGGGCGCTGGTTCCACAAGAGTATGCCTGTGTTGTGGCAATCTGCATTATCGGCTTATATGAATAGGCATACTGAGAATTGTCGTTCATACTACTAGTCGTGGGAGCAATCGACGCTACTGAATAAGAGCTCCGAGCAGATCGCGGGCTTTCCAGCGGGATATACGAGGATGGACCAAGAGGCGTTTCTTGGTCATAGTTTCTCATGTCCACTTGGAAGCGATTTCCGTCCCATTCGGCCTGTTTAAGCCATTCTACTCTGGTTAGACATGTAGCCTCCCGCAGTTAGGTTGCAACCCATACCTCCAAGCCTCCAGAAGTTGTCCTCGCCGTCAACACAGATCCAGCCAGAGTGCAGGCCCGCATGGATCTGGACGTGTGCGACTTGAAAGCCAGCCTGGTGTACAAAATCCTTCAACTCTTGCCAGGTTCTTTTGCGAGGGATCTTAACGGCTTGGTCAGTAGGGAACCTTGGGGTTTGGTTTGCAATCCCGGCATGCAGTTAATCAAACTTACATATCCGAGGATGATATGAAATCTCCCCGTTGACGTGCCAGGCGGTGCCATCGACATATTGAATATCAATCAACAAATGAGATCAATGATTGCATATAGCCAAAGCTTAACTCGCCGGCGGGAGTGGTACAGATTTATCAAACAAACGGGAGAACTTCAAACGGAAACCTCGTTCTACATATATCAGACACGCCAAATCTTAGCCTGGACCGGCCCTCTTCAACACCATTCTACTGCGCCCTAAAGCTAACAACTCGCGCCATCGGCTGTATTGCCGGGGCTTATTCAAAATAGATGTACCTATATTGGAACGCATTAATTCGGTACAACCCAGGAAAGCCAATGCTCATGAGGCCCTCCACCTTGAACCTGATAGCAGCTCCCATGAGCCTGGTTGGCTGGGAAAATTCTCGACCAGGAGGCACTAAACGGATGGATGTCTTGGGGCATGGCGTGCAGCTCTCCATAAAGTGGTCTGTCAATTGAGACGGAGTTGGAAACGCCACAGAATACCAGGCCAAGGGTACAAAAGAAAGCGATCGCCGTCGCATATCTCATGACGAGAGAGACCTTGCATATCTATCATATTTTGCTAAGCGACTAAATCTGATATCAGAATATGGACGCATTGCAATTGGCGGCCCCGACGGTCAGTCATGAGCTAGTCAGAATGCTCTAGTCTGACATGTCCGTTCATGTTGGCCTGGATAGCGATTGTTTCCTTGGTGAAGGGGACTACGCCCGAAGCACCAACCAACATAATAGTCCCCTACCGGCCATTAGAAGACTGTGAGCAAACGCCTCGCGGCAGCTAGAATGAGGGTCGAATTAGGATTCGGCAATAGTTAACAGGTCTATATTGTGTGTTTCATGGGGAGCCGGCTGCCGTTCCGAGAATGCATTAGATCAGACTACCTGAATGTAGCCTGCTTTCTTGCCAGCAGTATGTGAGTACCGACCACACCAACCCCAAACCGGTGGGGAATTCCTGGGTCAAGATCGTCGCGGTCTCAGAGAATGCCAGACATAATTGCACACGGCTAAGTTCATATACTTATGCACAGCAACAGTTCCCTCCCCGAAGTTGCTTCGCTCACCAAGGTCCTCCCAATCTGAAGTCTATTTGCATGAGGCAATCCCAGGCCACGGGTTCGCAACTTTCTCCAACAATGGTGGAAGAAATTAAGAAGCAATTCAACGAGGGCAAGATAGTGTAGCACGGGAAATGTGCATACTGTACTGTGTATGCAAGCCATGACTGCGCGTGAGCCTTCTCTGTGGATGTTCCACTGTGAACTGCACAGTATGTATGCAAAGAGTGTTCCAGATCAGACAGATGGGCTGACAATGACAGAGACGGAATCAAGTCCAATTGGCCGACTTCATCATTGCCCGTATCGGTTCGGTACGTGCGCTGCAAGTACTAATTTATGGCGAGTGGATTGCTTGCAAGGAACGAGTGGATCCTCGAATCTGGAGGGAAACTGGTGGAGAGTGACAAGGAGGGCTACGATCTTGCCTGTGCATGCTCATGTCGGCCTGTCTGTATCTGGAAAGATGAGGCCGCACTGCTTCCACATCAAGCCTCAGCTTTCCAGCTTGTCGTATTATATTTTGCTCGCATTTTTGCAACAAGCATTTCGCCAACGAAACCAACACACAGATATTACATGCCCGATGATCCAATAGCAGAACCAACAAATGCAACCTATGCATATACCATTTTCGGGTATTTCTCCTTCCTAACCATGCAACATAGTAGGTCCCGCAATAAACCCTACTGTTGTAGATTCGAGACTTATTGCAATAGCAATAGACGTTTTTGTCGCTCCAGGGGCCGCCGATGACATTCCGTTTTCCATATCGGCCGCCGTCAAATCCAAATCAGGAACTGCCCTGTCTGGGCGCCTGCATGGATGATCGACTGATCTCCGGCATGGGTAGCCTTGGCCCCCGCTGCAACCTCCGGGGGCGGGCGGCGCATTGACACTAACTGGGCCCAAGTCCGGGTGCGTCAATACATCGTCGTGTGTGCTGGGCGTGAAACTGCACCTCCTTGCGCGACATGCAACCTTTGTTGGCGTTACACAACAAGCTTTGCCGCGAACGCCCGCCTGTCCCCGTCCGTTCGTGCCGGGAAGAAATCCAGCCGATGGCTTCACTTCGGATTATGAGCCGATTAATTCCAAGCACATCTTTCAATAAATTCACCCTTATCGACTGTGTTCGTATACTTACACCATTAATTACTACCAATTACAGCTTTGTGTAGACTGTACAACGGTGGCGCTTCCAGGCCGCCGATGATCAAAAGAAAGGACCAGTGAAGTAAGTGGACAGGGACCTCCCGTTATATTGGTCTTATATCCAGCCGCCATAACACTGCGATCTTCCCCAATAATAATTCTGTCGTTTTATATTGCCCAAGGCTTTGGGCACCACAAAACACCTAATTGGCTTTTCGCCTAGGATATATTAAGAATATTTTAGGTGTAACCTAGCCACACTGTATAATGGATCCAACCATGCACCCAGTTTGCTTTGTTTTGTTGACGATTCGCTACATGAGGAAGCTCTAGCTCATTCATGAACAGGGATTTGTTGTACGGTGTGCTCCAACCTGGTTATACATGCTGCAGCCCTCTTCCCAGACCCACGTCAAACTTCACGGCACTTCATATGCATCCCGCTCCTACGGTCTTATCACGGCTTACATGGTACCGCTCACATATCCATCTCTCCCTTTGACGATCCCATAACATGGTCCACCTTTAGAGAACATATTTCTCACATCCCCACATAGTTCCTCAGGTTTCTCCCATGCAGCAAAGTGCCCACCTGACTCATGCTCCACCTCCTGCACCACGTTCCCCACCATGCTACCCCATGAATAAGGCATCGGCATCAATTCCTTGGGGAAATGGGACAGTCCAAATTTCGGCCCAGAGCTATAATCTCTGGCGGTCTGGATGAGGTGAATATCCCCGTTGTTTGGTTTGACATCGGGCGCCCTAGCCTCATGGTAGATACGGCTCGAGGCGGCCGGTCCGGCAGCCGAAAACCAATAGATGCTTACCCAGGTTAGAACCTCGTCATCCGTCCAGGGGTACGCATCTGTCCAGTCGTGCAGCTTCTCGTAAATCCAGGCAAGCAAGGCGACCGGGGAATCGGCTTGGGCGTAACCAATCGTCTGTGGCCTCGAGGTTTGGATTACACTATAGCCGCTCCCAGCCTGAAGGAAGTTGAAAGTTTTTGCAAGGCGCCTGCGACCTTCGGCGTAATTTGTTACGAAGTTAAACATTACCTGAAGGGTGGTGATGGGGTGGTAGATGGCATTGGTTAAGGACGGGACGGTGGGGAAGAAGTTGAGGTGAGAGGCTTTGACTGATTGGGGGTATAGGTGGCCCTGTGATCGAGTAATAAAGGCGCCCCAGTCGCCTCCCTGGGTCACTGCGTCTTGTTAACTAGGACACAGGATACTCGCGTTGGACATACCGTATTCATCGTAGCCCAGAGATAGCATAAGATTATGCACCGTTTCAGCATGTTGCTTTAAGCCGAATCCTCTCTGTAGAGTGTGAGTGCGGTTTTTAGATAGAATTTTGCAAAAATACACACCTCCTTGGGGCCATCAGAAAACCCAAACCCTGGGAGAGATGGTGCAACAACATGGAAAGCTGGCTGGGTCTCCGAACCTGCCGTAAGGATAGGGAGCAGCTTCGTCACTTCTATGAAGCTTCCAGGCCCTAGGAAGTGTCAGTTTCGAGTTGTTTATATAATCCCCAGCTGCCTCTCTAGCCACTCGGACCCATTTCTGACATTTATCAAGCAGAAACTCGGCGTGTTGGGAAAACCAAACTCACAGCCGTGAACAAATAACAGCGGAATCGCCCCATCCACCTTGCTCTTCTGGTGTACAAAATGGACGTCCAGTTCCCCAAACTTCTCCGTGGCAATTTTAGATTTGAATTGCGGAAGTTTATTCAGTTTGGCTTCTTGCGCGCGCCAGTCGAAGCCATTGTGCCAGTACTCAGACAGTCGCTTCACGTGCGAGAGAGGGGCACCGAGCTCCCAATTTGCATCAGTGAGCTCATCTGGGAATGTAGCCAGGCCCAGCTTGTCGTGAAGAGACTTTATGGAAGATTCTGAGACGCTGATTTGAAAGGGAGTTGGGGTGGTCATGATGTTAGGGCTTTACGATGCGGGTTCAATCCCTAAGTTGTTTATATGAGAAACGGCAAGACTCGGTTATGGAATTGACACAAGTTGTGTTCAATTGGTTATAATGAAGGTTGACGATGGACGGGGTTGCGAGGAGAGTTTGGAAGGGTTTGGAGTTATAAGTGGAAGAAGTTCAAAACAGGTGAGATTCAGATGAGGGGTCTCTAGGTCTTTATATTTCTTGTATCCCGCCCCCAAAGCATGTCGCTGGTTATTATAGTGTACCTGGCTCGTGATTGTGTGCAACAAATCTCCCCGAGGTTAATAATCCAAGATTTCCAACCTCATTTCTGGGAAGTAATCTCGACGGCTTCTGCTTTGCCGGGAAGAACAAACTCTATTACGAAGGATAAACTATGCTACATACCAACTAATATTTGGAATGTGCCTGTTCATCGTCGCGCTTCTTCTGTTGATGCTACCTGACGATAGGCGGTAAATCTTGGCAGTATATTGGGCCTCGGCAGGGGGGACATGGACAAGAACCTCCTTTCGAACCTTGGACCAAGTCACCAAATATACGGGGAAATAGCTGTGAAAACTCAATCATCATTTGAATACAGAAGGATTTGGCAAAATCTCATTCAACATATTCTCGTCGAGTAAATATAAACCGGCGAAATAAAACTTCAAAGCTTTATTTAAAATTAATTCTCAAAAATTGTTGTTTTAATAGAATATTGATGAATATGCAAGGAGAAAATATTTAGTTGGATTCCTATAATGTAAACGTTCTAAGAAGCCTAGTAAAAATATAATGTCCGAAGTTAGAAACAGGAGGGAAAAAATGGAAGTGCATCAATAACTAATAAACCTTAGCCTCCCAACTTTCTGTGCAACCGTAGTTAAAAAAAAATCAACATAAGGAAGCATCAAAAGAAACTGCCATTCTAATTCTGAGCGTAAACCAAAGTCGCCAAAAATCGCTGCATTCATCGCTCAGCATTCATCTCCTATTACGTCGCCATTGGATCTGCTTCCATGAAGTCTACCTCCTACGCCTCTCTCTGGGCGGCTCGTTGGCGATTCTTCTCACAACCGCATCCAAACTGAAAACACTCTCGTCAGTATTATCCCTCCCAGGCCTTATCGATGACTGAGCCCTGCTTTCGTCCTCCGATTCATACATAATCGTTTCGTAATCTCCCTCATCGCTCATCGCTGACCCTTCGATATGGAGGCGATCAAATTCATTCTGTGTTGCTGTAACCTGGCTGTCGCCTGTCGGATCCCGCGTGAAGTCAACAGGGCGGCGTCGATGAATACCCTCGAGTCTCCGCAACGCCTCTGCCCACACCCGCTCACGACTAGGTGAACTCGGAAAATGATCGTCTGAATCTGGCTGGGAAGGAGGTCTGTCGTCGCCCCTCTCATGGGTTGGCACGGCTGATCTGGCTGAATCTGGAGAGTATACCGTCGGCAAAAGAATATGCTCTTGCGATGGGCTGTATAAGATCTCTCTATTCTGCTCTCGTATAGCCTCTGTTGGCCGCAGAAATGCGCTGGTGTCTCGTGACGTGTAACTCTCAGCTGTGGGAATTTGTGGCACAATTTCTGAGCGGTCTCGAGAGTAAGATGAGTTGTGATTGGAGATGTATGGATGGCGACTCTGAGATGGCCGTGTAGACACTCGGTTTGGCCTCCGGTACTGGCTATTGACGCCTTGTACGCGCTCTCGTGGAAGGGCTATTGATGAACGTCGAACATTCGACCAATCTGTGTCAACGGCACTTTGAATATCCGAGGCAGGCCCGGCAAGGTTTCTCTGCGAGACGGAGGGCATCAAGCCAACATAGTCTGCCGCCGTTGGGCTGGTGGAGGCTGTGTCATTTATCGTAGTGCCAAGGGAAAACTTCTTGTGCATGCCTCGGCCAGGTGAGTATGGGGAGCTTCCTGCCTGCATGAGCTCGTTGTGAGATGCAAGCTCCAGCTTCTTCTTTCGGGTGCGGCGCCATATCCAGAAACCCAAAGCAGTTGCCAGGATGAAAACGACGCTGATGCTAGTAACCGTGGCTGTTATGAGAAGATTTTTATGATTGCCAGGCTGCGGATCAGGACTTGATTCCGGAGGCGTTGTCGTCCTGGTAGGCGCTGCAACCATTGAAGACTGAGCCGAACGAGTCGTAAAAGTTGTAGGAGCTATTGGAGCTGTAACTATGCATGTTGTATATGTAACTGGCACAAATTTTGTCTCGGTAGGAATCGACGGAAGTAGTACGGTTATGAGGGCATGTGTTGTATATACACCCGAGCCGTTACTTTGTGTATCCGAGTATGTAAAGTCATTATAAAAAGTGTTTGTAACTGTTGGTAGGGTTGTGAAGATAGTGCTGATTGAAACCAGGATCTTAAGAGTTTCCCATCCTGCGCAGTTGGCTGTCACTGCCGTCGATGCGGCCGTCTGATCGGATGACATCAAAGTCAAGCTCATAACCAAGGACATCGAAAGATGTTGTCAAAAGAGCAACAATTGTTTGCAAAATCTCTCACGGTGGGTGAGATAGGGCGAAGGTATCCGCGATGTAAATGCATAAATCTTTAGCATCAAAAGCGTGGAATACTAAAATCGAAATTTAGATATTTGCACAGTTTTTATCGATTTGGGCTTGAATGCTGTAAGAGAACACTGCCAATGATCGCAGATGAACATGGCTGCGTTATAAGCCTGAGTTTTAGACTGGATACGTTTGAAGAAAATGTCATACTCACCGTAACGTCACTGCTAGATGTGCATAAGTGGCACTGGCAGGCATTCAGTCAAAATAAACATCACTTTGATAGTTGGATACGAAATCTCGTCGTTGGTAAAACGAGCAAAGAGTAGCCCATCCCATCTCTGGAATTTGAAACTGAATTCTGAAGTAAGTTGACGATAGTTATAGTGGGTTATATAAATGTCTCTTGTGAACGTGAGTATTAAGACTTAGACTTCGTAATATATTGTACATGACACTTATCATACAGTATATAGTGGCTCATCACGGTGATATCCCTCCGCCGAATCCAACAGGTGGGCGTTTTCCGCCCGTCTCTGGAACAACAGCCATAGCTTTATACACCTTCCCCATACCACTTGGGCCCCGGCCGATAAGGCGTTTCCAAGCACCATCTATTCGTTGCTTCTTTCCTTCATCAAGGTTGTTACCCTTTAGCAGCATTTCAGCCCTCTCTTTAATGCCCATTCCGAGGAGGAAAAACCCCTGCTCAACGGGACCATACACCTCAACCCCAAGAGATCCCTTTAGTGCTGTCTCAGCTAGGGCCATGAAATCAACATCCGCAGAGAGATCGACGAGGCCCGGCGAGCTCAGAGGGGACACGCGTTGGTGGCCTTTGATTCCACGCAAAGAATTGACTGGTATGGTATCTGCTGGGCCGTAATCTAAGATCAATGCAGCACCGGATGGTTCTGCTTTTGGCTCAGCAGCCGATCCACCTATCCGCTTCGCAATTTGTTCCATGTAGGCGTGAGACTCTGGCGAGATCTCAATCAGTGAGTCTGGAGACTTCCTAAGAGCCTTGTACCGGTCTGATATCTCTGGGAGATACAAACTGTGCGGTGTAGAAGCCTTAGAAAGAGTAAGCTCGAACTCTGGGGGCGGATAGAGGTCTCGCTCAGATTTGGGCGTGCCGAGGTCTTCGTGAGTCGAGTTTGGAGGTGCAGGAGAAACCACCAATTCGCGCCATTGAGGCTCTTTTGCTGCCGAGCTTCTGGCAACTTCGGGCGCAAGGTCATGAACACCTGTAGGAGTCTCGATCTTAGTTTGCGGAACTTCGGATGGAGCAACCGATTGAAACGCGTGGATCGGAAGAGCGTCGAAGAATTCATGGGCGATAATAAATGGTGATTTAGAGGGAGACGATGGAACAAAGCGGATATTTTCAGTCCATATTATGGGAATGTTGGCGTATTTGCTTATGCTCCTGAAGCCAATTTCGTGATCCTCCATCGGATTATCTCCACACAGGACCTGCCTCTGTGTTTCCCGCAATGCTGGGCTTGCCTCTACCATATATACGGCCTCAATAGCAGAAACCATCGGCTTGAAGTTCTGAATAGTCTACAGTACGTTAGCTTTGCAAGGTCAAGGTCCAGCAATACTGACTCGAAGCATATCATCCATCAAGGTCCCCCTCCCTGGGCCAATTTCAACCAGCTCTACGCCAGCGCCCTTCTTTCCCTGTGCCATCCACTCTGCCACAAACCATATACCGATCAATTCGCCAAAGACTTGTGATATTTCTGGAGATGTAACAAAGTCGCCCTTCTGACCAAATGGATCGCGACCCTCTTGTTTCGACATGTAATATCCGCCAAGGTCTGCCGTAAGACACATTCGCATGAAGCTTGCCAATGGAACTGGTCCAGTAGCCTATAAAATGGTCAGCCTATAATGAGTTTTGAATGCATTGCTCTTACTGTGATAGCTTCTGAGAGCTGTTTTGCCAGAGGTGTCGACCATTTCCGATCGTCGCCAGACGACATCCATCGCCTCGAGGACAATGCCAATTGCGCCGGTAACGTCCTGCTTCTCTGGACCTGCCTCATGCAGGTCCTTGTCGCCAACATAACATTGGATCTCATGGTATTACTCTCCAACCTCACATCACAGGAAATGGTTGTCGTCGGGGACTTGCCGCCATAAGTGCTTGGGCATTTTCGCGATAAGCTATCCCCAGCTCCACCCAAAGTTTATCTCGCGACAGAGCTGGCCCGCACCGGCTCTCAACGACAATCACCCACCGACATAGATGGCAGGACCAATGAAATCCCGCTGGGCGGACGATGAAGAGGATGCTGCTCTAGATACTCAGCGAAAACGCGAAAAGGAAGAAAAGAAGCGGGCAAAGGCTGAGAAGCAGCGGAAGGCTGACGAAGCTGCTGCGGCTGCCGCCGAGCAACAGCGCCTGGAAGCATTGCGCCGCGCACAAGACACTCAACCAGAGCCTACCGAGCTAGCGAACCGGCCGGCGAAGAGGCGGAGATTATCTCCAGAGTTGGCAGGGCAGACAAAGAGCGGGCAGGCGAAATTGTTGAGGTTCCCTGGCTCGCAATGGAAGAAATGTCGCAGCGTCGAGGATTTCGAGAAGCTGAACGACATCGAGGAGGGAGCATACGGATGGGTATCGCGGGCAAAAGACTCGATTACGGGTAAAGTCGTGGCTTTGAAGAGGCTTAAAATGGAGAATGCACAGGATGGTGTGCCAGTCACTGGGTTGCGAGAGATCCAGACTCTGATGGATTGCTCACATCCCAACATTGTGCGCCTACAAGAGATAGTAGTTGGCGAGGACACCAGCAAGATTGAGAAGTAAGTATCCAGTTCTCCCACTTGCATACCGGTACTAACAAGAAACAGCATCTTCCTTGTCCTTGACTTTCTAGAGCACGACCTTAAAACCCTCCTCGAAGACCTCTCCGAACCATTCCTCCCTTCCGAAACCAAGACCCTCTTCCACCAGCTGGTGTCGGGAGTTGCATATCTCCATGCAAACTGGATACTCCACCGCGATCTCAAAACCTCCAATCTTCTCCTCAACAACCGAGGCATCCTCAAGATAGCAGACTTCGGCATGGCGCGGTACTACGGCGACCCCAGCCCGAAACTTACCCAGCTTGTCGTCACCCTCTGGTACCGAGCGCCCGAGCTATTACTCGGTGCAGACAAGTACGGCACAGATGTGGATATGTGGTCTGTTGGATGCATATTTGGTGAGCTGCTCACACGCGAGCCGCTGCTCCAAGGGAAGAACGAAGTGGATGAGCTCTCGAGGATCTTCGAGCTGTGTGGCATCCCGACGGAGGAGTCATGGCCTGGCTTTCGTCGCCTACCGAACGCGCGTAGTTTGCGTCTGCCAAAGAACCCAGCTACGCACGGCTCGGTGATAAGGAGCAAATTCCCATTCCTCACTACAGCAGGCAGCAACTTATTATCGAGCCTGTTGAGCCTGAACCCGGCAGGGCGTCCGTCTGCACAGGAAGTGCTGGACTCCCCATATTTTAGGGAAGATCCGAAAATGAAGAGTACGGCCATGTTTCCGACCTTCCCTTCTAAAGCGGGGATGGAGAAAAGGAGACGGCACACACCGAATGCACCTATTCGCGGCGATGCCCCAGGTCTGCAGAGTATTGATTTTAGCGGGATATTTGCAGGCCGGGAAGAGGAAGAGAAAGGTGGTGGATTCAGCTTAAAGTTGATATAGCGTTTTCCCTGAACGAGATGGGGAGTTGGGAGGTGGATATACCCTGGGAATGGACATCGTAGATAACCGGGATACACTAGAATGCAACGTCTGCTTCAATTAATTCATTAAATATCTGCTCGCTGCGCTGCCTATGCTAGCCAAAATCACAACACGAAACTCCGCAAGGCGCCACGTTCCGTTGCCTCATAAAACCTATGCTAAAACAGCAAACAAGTCCACCCCTTCCAACTGGCTCTGGAATTAATACGCCAAATTACCCCCTTATTTTCCTTAAGTGTGCAAAATATGTAAATGCGTTACCAAATAACATTCAGCCCATTGACAAACCACGTGAATGTCATCACTGTGATGATGCTCATCCCAAACATAAAACCGAGTGCGTTGCGCTCTAATGATCCGAATGCACCGCTGCAGGATATACATGGTACAGGTCCCGAATCATCTGTGTAACCCTGACCATTATACATTCCGAATGTGAAGGTTTTGAACGGAGATAGATATCCAGCCACCGGAACATCACTTACGCTACCTTCGGAGTCGTATATAATTAGCGTGTATGTTGCCACCACCAAAGGTGCACTGCTGGTCTCATATCCGTTGGAATCCCACACAGCCCGTTGCGTAGTGGCAGTACCATTGATCGTCTGGTTCATAGCAATCGTATACATTGCTTGGTTGAGTGTGCATGTAGCCATGATGTTCAGCGCTGTGGGAGTTGCCAATAAATCGGTGAAGTTAAAGCCAAAGGTCGCCTTGTCTCCAATCTTAAAGATGGGCATGCCGGCTGTCGCTGTTGGGCTGACAACAGTTATACCACCAACTGGCGATCGCGGGTCATAGGTCGTATGAACGGAAGATTTGGTAGGTGTGGAGGTGGTTGAAGACCCTTTCGTTCCAGAAACAGAGGTTGATTTATCTTGCCCGGAGCTGTGTGTCTGTGTTTGTTTGGCACTGGTTTCTGTGGTAGTTTGCGTGTTCGATCCTGGAATTCGGTTAGTAGATCTCCCAGATCAAGAAATGGACGACGTACGGTTTTCATTGGCGCGCACGACAAGAGAATCAATCTCAGGAAAAAAGCTCGGCCACGGCCATGCTGCGGTAAACGTCGAGAGAAATACAAGAAAGGTCGCGTAGAGGAGAAACGACCTCATTTTGGCGGCTGGCTAGAAGCAAAGTAACGTTCCCAAGTTAGGCAGGACCGTTGCCACTGATATTAATCTCAATATATTCCTCCAAGCAACGATTATAAGTGTAGAGGATATCCCTCGGTGAATATAGTGGTCGTCGGATGTGGCGGTTCAGAATTCGTTGTCAGAGCGAGACGTGTTTACCCCTGTCCTACACTGTGCGCTGTTGAGAGAAAGTGGGATGAGAGTCGCCGAGCGAGTGAAGGCAGAACTGTGTAATAGATAATACAATTGAAATAACGAAGGTAGACCGAGAAGATAATTATCAGAATGAGAAAGCGCTGTCGCTGGTAGGAAACAGAATCTCGTATTGCACTGGAGAATCCGTATTTAGCTTTGGTCCAGATGCATGCGGATCCTATTTATTTTTAGATCACAGCCTCAAAATAGTCACGTGATTATGTCAAACACTGACCTCTGTACTAATATAGAAGTGCTTCTGCCAGTTTTACTATATGGTACAGTGTGTGTATTGCCTGAATCATGAAACTTTCACTTTCGTGTAAATAAATTGTTATTGCATTGCAGCCTAGCATTGTTGATTACACGCTGCGGCTACATAGTAGCCGTGTGACTGTATAAAAGATGCTGATCCTGAACGACCATACGCGTTCTGAACTATTCATGATTTGGGCTGTTAAAAGCAGCTATCGCTGAAGCGCTGAAGCCCATTAACGCCTCCCAAGCGCATATATTGTTCGCTGCAAACTCCTGTCGTTGATGTGCCAGCCAACGCAAGATACCCAGCAAGCCAGTGACCGGTGCCCCGTAGTATTTCATGCGACAAGATGCATGTAATGACCTGGAACCCTCTGCCGACACTTCTCACAATCACTCTTATATCCCATGCTTAACTTCTTAGCATTGCTTCCGAAGCCATCGCCCATCCCCGTTGGTACATGCCCCATATTCCTGACACCAAGCTTGGTCGAACCATACTTCTTGAGGCCGCCTATTGCAGGCATTCGTGTTTCGATATCCATTTGCATATCTGCCATAGAGCTAGTCGGAATTTTGTGACTGAATTCATCCTCACTGATGGGGCTGGGAAGGCGACGGTCATATTTCAGTCTGCTGGTCGCTTCCTCGATTGGTAAACCACGATTGCTCGTTCGAACATGAGACGAAAAGTGGCCAGTAATAGGCGTTGGAATGCGGCCGGCATGTCCAATGGATGGGTCCATGTGAGAAGGCTGCGGTGTCTGTGGGCAATCATCCATGTCCTCATCGATATCCATGGAATCTTGTCCTTGCAACCTTTGCGATGTCGCCTGTAGGTTGTTTTGCCAGTCCCAAAGTGAAGTTTCTTGGGATAGGATATGTCCGTAGACTTGTGACACAGCCGGCG
Organism: Pseudogymnoascus sp. 05NY08; assembly: GCA_001662605.1. Lineage (NCBI taxonomy): Eukaryota > Fungi > Ascomycota > Leotiomycetes > Thelebolales > Thelebolaceae > Pseudogymnoascus > Pseudogymnoascus sp. 05NY08. Next base: position 168,333 of record KV458818.1, read on the forward strand.
AAGTATGGTATGGGTTGTTCCATCCAATACTTGGACGGTCTTCGCTATCCGAGCCGTTTGGAGAAATCTCAGCTCCTCTTGGTTGAGACATGGCATTACTCCGAGGGCGAGGAGGAGAGTTAGTTAGCGGTCGGATGGCAAGAGAGGACGTGATCTGGTTCTGGGAGATGAACTGTGACGCGATGGAGGATCGTTTGGTGTTGTCGCGCGCCTTGAGGATTCGCCGGTGCTCGCTGAAGCCATGAAGCGTGGCATCATCATCTTCCTGCCGGCCTCGTTTTCTGATATTCTGAATATTCGTAGCAGAATACATTGAGGCGTCAAGTTGCAACGACAATTAACCCCGAGTACGTGTGTTGTTTGATTGTTGGGATGGATGTTCGTGTTCTGAGGGCGACGCAGGGAGGCTTAGACAGCGCAGTAGACGTGCTTGATGGCGGAGCCTGGTGGGGGAATGATAGCGAGTCAATCCTTTATCCCTCCTCCACCGCAGTCTCAGGCAGACAAGCTTTCTCGTTGTCACTGGCACACTCGGGATAACGATTGGAAGTAAGAATGACGGTCAGTTTCATTTTTGCCTCATGCACATATGGTTCGTGTTTTGGATTTCGGGAAGGCTTCATCCAGGCGGGTATGTCGCGGAGATATCCTAGTGTTCCTGGAGCCTTCAGCCTTGCTTATGTAAGCCACACGGTGGACCCCGATATACGGCTAAGATCAAGGCGGTGAGACGAATGCGAAAAAGAATTTGCCCAAATTTGCCCACGCCCGAGTTTGCTCCGAGCACATGTTGGTGGGGTTAATGTGGTGTGTGTTACAATGTGCTAGAGTCATAGGTTGAGAACATTCCTGACTGGGCCTCGGACTGCAGAAAAAGAACTTCAGATATAACTGCATATATTATTTATATAATTCCCTCATAGAGCATTTTAGACATTTGGTCATTCTAGAGCTAAAAGTTGTCATTGTGGTAATCAAAGGACAACAATTGGTCATTTGCCGACACATCTCTCTTGGTTGGGTTGGCTACTTCATCCTCGCCTTTGTATACACCTTTAAAAACTACACAAACACAACCCATTGTTGCACCCTTCCTATATTCGCCATGTCTTCTCCTGAACATGAGGTCAGCGATGACACTCGCGGCAAGTTTACCATGAAAGCCCGTGGCCAGCTTACTGGAGCTAATCTTCAACCTCAGTCCTCGGCCAAGATCCACTGATCCAGCCAGAGTTGCTGATCTCAGAAATTCCCATCACAAAGGCTGCCCTCCAGACCGTCATTAAGGGTCGCAAGGATGCCGTTGAAATCATCATGGGTGCATCAGACCGTCTTCTCGTAATCTGCGGCCCATGCTCCATTCACGACCCCGCCACAGCTGTCGAGTACTGCCAGCGCCTCAAGGCCCTCTCCGACAAGTTATCCGGTGATCTCTGCATTATCATGCGTGCTTACCTCGAGAAGCCGCGCACGACTGTTGGCTGGAAGGGTTTGATCAACGACCCAGATATCGACGAGACCTTCAAGATCAACAAGGGCCTCCGTGTATCGCGTCAACTCTTCTGCGACCTGACGTCGTCCGGCATGCCGATTGCCAGCGAAATGCTCGACACCATCTCCCCACAATTCCTCGCGGACCTGATCTCCCTTGGAGCTATCGGAGCGCGCACTACAGAGTCCCAACTGCATCGCGAACTTGCGTCTGGACTTTCCTTCCCAGTTGGCTTCAAGAACGGCACGGATGGCAGTCTGACCGTTGCCATCGACGCCATCGGATCCGCCGCTGCCAAGCACCATTTCATGGGTGTCACAAAGCAAGGTCTTGCGGCTATCACGAGAACAGCTGGAAACCAGCACGGATTCATCATCCTCCGTGGCGGCACCAGAGGTACCAATTTCGATGCCGAGAACGTCAAGTTGACCAAGGAGGGCTTGGCGAAGAAGGGACAAAAGCAAGCTATCATGATTGATTGCTCGCACGGTATGCACATCCAAAATCAAAATCAATGACATATACTAAATGTAGCAGGCAACTCCAACAAGGATCACCGTAACCAACCGGGCGTCGCAAAGGTCATTGGCGACCAGCTTCGCACTGGCGAGAAGTCGATCATCGGCGTTATGATTGAGTCGAACATCAACGAGGGCAACCAAAAGGTCCCCGCCGAGGGCCCGGCTGGCTTGAAGAAGGGCGTCTCCATCACTGACGCTTGCATCGACTGGGACTCCACTGTCGCGACATTGGAGGATCTGGCCGAGGCTGTCAGGGCGAGAAGGAAGCTCAACTCTGCTGCGCAATAAGTGCAGCTTCAAAAAGTTTTGTTGTTAGCGTTACCACTGGTGCAAAAAAAAGCGGAAGACGATGCCATAGATTGTGGATATTTATGTCGTGACATCTACTATGCGAAACTTGTTTGACCATTTTGATACACTTGATACAGGTTCTGATCCGACCACATTATGGATGTGACATATCCCTTCTGTCCTCCCAGGCTCCGGTACTTTCCAAGGTAGGCGATAGACTTCATCTGATCAAGCCCGTAATTCCCCTCGGGACTTGGCCTTCCATGAAGAGCTTTCTACTTCGACCAACAACCAACGCCTTCTCATTCTCCGCCCGAGATAGCCGTTTTCGTTTATATTGGCTTGTGTATATTGGTGTGCATCGCGCCAACGCCCCGATTATTCATGCTGTTGAATATCATCCCGGATCCAGATTATTCGCTATTTACAGGTGCATACGCCCCTTGGTCGTCTTGTCGTGAGCCACTGCGCCTGAACAGGCCAGCTCCTGCCCTCCTCTTCTCCACCACTTTTGATCCAGCGGCCCAGCCGAGAAGTCCTAATGTTGTGCAAATAAACGCGAGCACGATAATCTGGTCCTTCCTGCTATCCCTCTGGAAGCACGTTGTAAATATGTCCTTCTCTTCGGCATTCTTGCAGATCGGGAGGTTTTGCGCGATACAGAAAGCGCGATTACATTGGCTGCAATCGGCAGAGGAGGCAGCACGGCGCTCTAGGGATGCGGGCTCGTCGGGCGAGAATCGGCTGAGGAGGTTCGCCGACTTCTGAGAGGTGGTTTTCGGTGTAAGTTCGATGATGGTGCTGTTTGTGAAGCAGGTGCATTTGCAGAAGGAAGGAGGGGCTAGAGGGTTAATCAGCAATTGAAACTACATGACTAGAGAACTCCACGGGAATTTAGACTCACAGGCGCAAGAGACAGTGATGAAGAGGGCGAAGAACGCGGCGAGGAGAGCCTGGAACCGCATCCCGACGTGAAGCTCGCGTTATATGCTGCGGAAAGCCGACGGGTTCTGTGGATAAAAAGCAGTGCGCAGTAATCGTCAGATGTAATATTATAAGCTTCTCTAGAACCGGAACTTAATAAGTTTCTTATTCTGCGATATTCGAGAGATGCATTGAATGATGAAGTGTATCATATGCTACCAAGGCTACGACCCGGGATAATCGCGATGTTCCGAAATGGCCTAGCGCCGTGAGCATTGGCCTCTAGCCGTTGTTGGCCAAAACTTCATGGGCGTTCGGGGTCGAAATAAAATAAGTCGGTTCCAACACTGTCATTCTCGCTCAAACGCACACAACACACAATGCGACGCGTAGTACGAGCTGAACGAGCCATCGGGCGAATCCTGACGACACCATCTTCGACGCAGTTTACTTGCGCCGCCTGCCGCCAACATGCTGCTCCCTTCTCGACTCGCGCGAGCTTAAAAGCCGTCGACATGGAGAAATGGCGCAAGAAGATTTGGGGGACAGACAAGCCGCCCGGTGCGGCAGATCCTTACGGAGGACCTGGTGCAGCAGAGATCTATGAGGCTGAGAGAAAGGCAAAGAAAGGAGAAACCGCCGTCGAAGAGACTTCAACCACACCCGCTGCGGATTGGGATATGTCGGCATACGAACCGGCGGATAACTGGGCTGGATTGGAAGAGGTTGGAGGGAGGGGAGTCTGGTGGAGTGGAAGGCAGGAACCCAATTACGATGGATACATTCCGCAGCAGAAGGTTACGGACCCATACGAGCTGACTGCGGCCCTACATCGCGCTGTGATCGAAGTCTTCGCTCTCCGTGATGCGGAGCAACCATTGTCGAAACTCTCCAATTCCGATGTTGGACCTGATCTCACGGCCGAAGTACAGATTGTCATGGTAGACGGGGGAGCCAAGCTGAGCCTCCCACAAAACGTCGGTTTACAGGAGATTGCAGACTCCCTGGCGCCGAGGGTGCAGGAGCCTGTCGACGAGACAATAGTTGAGGATGAGACAGCTGTTAAGGCTGACCCAACAGAATCAGAGGCGGATGTTGCTGCAGACAGATCCACTGTTGATCCTCTACACCAAGCGCAAGTACAGAGTGCAGTTGAGAGTTGGGATCCAACCTGGCTCAGTGTCTCTCTCAATGACCCAGAAGTCAAGTTCACTGTGAGTATTTTGTGCCATTTCTTTCCCGCTGATGCATATACTGACAAATAAAAGGTTATCAAGCGCGTGTTGCAGCTGACCGGAATCCGCATGTCCGATTCAAACATCAATGCCTCCAAGAACGCATCGGATATTCTGGGATTCATGGCCACGCCACCTAAGCCAAAGAGGGTCATCGAGGCCCTCGCACAAAAGCACACTCTCTTTGATTTGCCCAATGTCAAGGTTCACGCACGGAGGGTGACCCCGGTTGACAAGGAGAAGTCGCTTGGGAGATGGAAGGTCATTGAGAAAGAGCTGGAGGCAAGGGGACTTCCTGTTCTGGGACATAGTAGAAACTAGATTTTGGGGCTGTGGATGGTGTATATTATTGTAGGCTAGCGAAATGTAGATGTATAAGTACGTCCATTACCATCCGTTATATGCGATCAACTGTAGTCACTATTCTTTGATATAATTCTAATAATGCCCTTTCCCAAACATACTATAGTCACGTGATCGCGGGTAACTCTTTTGCCGGTTTACAGGGGGTACCGGCCGGCGGTCTGCCGACGGTTCCATCTACGGGCTACACTATTGAGACGAAAGACGAGAGCCGCAGGCCAACCCCAATGGGGCTCCCTTCCTCGGGAATTGTATATACAGGGAAGTAATATTTCATTTGTGATCCTGCAATCCTTTCTATTATTCCCGTTTGAAAGCCCCCATACCAGCAAGATGTCGACAATCGCAAGGAGAGGCCTCAAGAACATCTTGGCCAAAAATGCAGACGACATCGTGATACTCTCCTCTCTACGAACATCCATCACCCGCTCTAACCGCGGTGCCTTCAAAGACGCATACCCCGAAGAATTACTCTCCGCTGTACTACGTGCTACCCTGGCCGCGAACCCGAATCTCGACCCTGCACTCATCAATGATGTTGCTGTTGGCACTGTCCTTAGCGAACTCGGCGGCTCCAAAGCTGGCCGCATGGCCATGAACGCCTCTGGGTACCCTTCTTCGACCAGCTTCTACACCGTTAACCGCGCCTGCGCCTCGGGACTGACGGCGATCACAACCGCTGCCAATGGTATACAGAGTGGGATGACGGATGTGGCCATTGGAGGAGGAATGGAAAGCATGACGAGGAACTATGGTAGCCGTGCCATCCCGGAAGATCTCTGGCCGCAATTGCGAGAAACAGACCAAAAGGATGCGAAGGATTGTATTATGCCTATGGGCCTTACATCTGAGAACGTCGCAGAGCGATATGGTGTCAGTCGGGCTGACCAGGATGCGCTGGCTGTGGAATCCCATCGACGGGCACTGGCGGCGCAGGAGGCAGGGAAGTTTGACGGTCAGATTGTGCCTGTTACCACCCGCTTTCAAGAGGTGGATAAGCAGGGCAACAAGATTGGAGAGGAACAGACGATTACTGTCACGAAGGATGATGGTATCAGGGCGAATGCAAGCTTGGAGGGAATGGCGAAGCTGAAGCCAGCTTTCAAGGCGGATGGCACATCTACAGCAGGAAACTCGTCTCAAATCTCCGATGGTGCAGCTGCAACACTGATGATGCGCCGCTCTACGGCCACTGCTCTTGGGCTCTCTGGCTCCATTATTGGGAAGTGGGCTGGGAGCTCGATAGTCGGATGCAAACCCGATGAGATGGGCATTGGACCGGCGATTGCTATTCCGAAGCTTCTTGCACAAACGGGGCTGACTACCGACGATATTGGGCTGTGGGAGATCAATGAGGCGTTTGCCAGCCAGGCAATTCATTGCGTGAGGGAGCTCGGTCTCGAGAAGAAGTACGAGGAGGGCAAGGTGAATCCGAATGGCGGAGCTATTGCACTGGGACACCCGCTCGGTGCTACTGGGGCGAGGATGGTGGCAGATTTGCTGCCGGAGATGCAGCGCCAGGGCCTGCAGACGGGAGTTGTGAGCATGTGCATTGGGACCGGGATGGGAATGGCCGGATTATTTGTTAGAGAGTAAGTATGTAGTACTACTTAGATGAGGCATATATTGTATTTAGGCTGGAATTATTTGATCAAATGTGAGGTTCACGATGCCAGTTGAGATCTGTCGAGTGAGTATAGGACGATTAGGATTGTACGACTGCAGCTCCTCAAATGCTGCCCTGCGGTGTGGAAGCCAACTCACAAGCAAACAGCCAAGCTTGGACGAATGATAAAAATAAATAAGCTGGATGCGGCCAATCTTCCCTTGAAGTCGTACCGATGACGGCAAAGTCGGTCCATCCGTATATTACGAGATACAGCATTGCATGCCCCTTCCCATGCATGAAAAACAGATTGGTTCCTGTGAGAGCGGTCGAGCAGGATATAATGTACAATAGCATCGATCGACTTTGGCATATTGAACAGTACAGACCGGCGGTGTGATAGTCCAAGGCGCGTAAGATAAACATGGCATCCCATCGCGAAGCGCAGCCATCCGCGGGTCTAGCTCCGGTTTAATCCCGCTTTCATTCCTAGCTGTGATATATGAAGCTAATGATAGCTTTTATTATCGTGCGACATTAACACCGGCGTCCCGTGTTTGTCTGCTGTGAAATGTTGTGCAGAACGATGCAATGCAAGGCTGAGCACAAATGCAGGACACCGATGCGCCGTCGTCCCCTGCCTCGGATGATCTTTGTCGCTTATTTTTGGTGGTGACATGGATGGTTCTGCCATCAATCTTAGCGGCGGGGAGCTATGAAGCACCCATGACAACCTTGACTTCACATCGTTCACTATCCCAACCGGCAGCATTCACCCTTCACCATTCATCCTCCTCTTAACATTTTGCCCCAGGGCCCATGCCGGCAGACGTGTCATAAAACCAATGGTCTGAGCTAATTGTTGCTCACTTCTGGAGCTGTTGGTGGCATTTTTGGTGACGACTTTGGGCCTGGCTCTATCGCGTTGTAAGTGATGGATCACATTTCATGGCATTGGAACAGCATGGCGTAGGCAACATCGGGCAGTGGCACAGCATTGTGTCGTTCGCCTGCCCTTCTGACTGACATCGGGCCTTTCGCTCGATGCTCTCCCAGTGAACATTCCAGAACGGCAATGTCGCACAAGTTGGTCAATGTGTCATTCACTGACGATTTGTATTGTTTAGATTCCCTCGCCTTTGCCGAGCAAATCAGCCAAAGATGGCCAGCAATACGGAAGTATGTATTGTCTCAGCTGCCCCGTTTCTCCCTGATTTCCGGTTGTCCATTTCCAACGATCTTTGGTATTCCCTCTTAATTTCCTCTTTGGGCGCTTTGTGGCTGGATGCTAGTGGTGTCAAGGGCGGGCATGATGCATCGAACCAGGCGCATCATCGCCAGGTACCAAGCTTGGGATGCGTCAACCTTAATTTCCGTCTCCGCGCGTACCGCTTCCTCGTCACATCTTGGGGCAAGATATGCGGCAGCTGGAGAGAGGTGGTAATCATGCCATGTTTCGTTGCCGCGAATCTGACAAGTCTGGCGGCGGACCGAGTCACGCGAGTGCGACTTATGGTGTAGCCAATATGATCTTGGCCCAGCCCTGGCATCGTCTTTATTGGAAGTGTGTATCCTGTCACCGTGCGTGGGCGACGGCTGGTGAGGCAGACCGGTGAATGGTTTTCTGGGTAACGGCGGTACGCCATCATCGTTGCCGCGTTTGGAATGTCGATCCATGGCTCTGCGCTGCTGTCTCTCCATCAAATTCCAATTGGAACGGGGACCTGCCTCTTTTCACTCTGCAGTCGTCCAGGCCGAGTCACATATACCCCACCTGCAATACAAAACCCAAGCTGTTGATAAGAACTGCTCTTGTAAACGCGCACAAGGAAATAGCTCGATAGGAGGTTGTGTGTTGTTCAATATCCCGTTTGGTATCGTCGCGTTTGGCACCACCTCGTTTGACATAGCGTGGTGTCGCTGGGAAGCGTTGTGCTGTGGGAGGTGTCGTGGTAAAGTTGCGCGCGCACCCCCCAGAAATTAGTTCCACGGCGCAAACTTCCCAGCAGCAGCATCTTCCATGTCAACATTGCCCACAATGAATCTCCTTCAAAGTGGTCTGAGGAAGACCAAGGGCGATAAACAATATAACGGACCTCCTCGCCGTAGCGGCGCAAGATTTGTTAGTAAAGCATCACTGACCTTGGAAACCATCCACGAACAGAATCGACTCAACCTTCAAAAACGCGATAATGGAAAGGGAAGCATCAAAATACCTGATCCGGCGCCTGGGCCTGCCGCAAAGGGAAAGCCAAGATTGCTATTGATGGGCCAAAGGAGGTGAATATAATCATCTATAAGAAAAGACTTAAATGCTAATTTATCATAGGAGCGGGAAATCTTCGATCTCAAGTGTGGTCTTTCACAAGATGCCGCCCAATGAGACACTCTTCCTCGAGTCCACGGCCAGGATACACAAGGACTCGATGCAGTATGACACTCGTCTGAAACAAAGAATCCCAAACTAATGTTCTCCAGCTCTTTCATGGACTTCCAAGTCTGGGACTTCCCAGGCCAACTCGAATTCATGGACCCCTCCTTCGACGCCGACGCCATCTTCGGCGAGATCGGCGCCCTAATCTGGGTCATCGACGCGCAAGACGACTATCTCGAAGCCATCTCCCGTCTAAACGTCACGATCATGAACCTCGCGCAATCCTACCCCGCCATCAACATCGAGGTCTTCATCCACAAAGTCGACGGTCTGAGCGATGACTACAAATTCGACCTCCAGCGCGACATCATCCAGCGCATCCAAGACGAGCTCTCCGACCACGGCTTCGACAACGCGCCTATCACCTTCCATCTAACTTCCATCTACAACCACAGCATCTTCGAAGCCTTCAGCAAGGTAATCCAGAAACTCATCCCCCACCTCCCCACCCTTGAGGCCCTGCTCAACGACCTCTGCCGCTCCTGCCGCTTCGAGAAGGTCTACCTCTTCGACGTCCTCTCCAAGATCTACGTCGCTACCGACTCCTCACCGCTCGACATGAGTAGTTACGAGATTTGCTCCGATTACATCGACGTCATCGTCGACATCTCCGAGATCTACGGATGGGAGCGTCCAGCGGCTTACTTGGAGCAGTTGGAGGGCCCGCCCTGGAATAGGTCGCTTGAGGATCAGATGGGGTGTCGTGATGCGGAGAGTGCGATTGTACTTAAGGACATGAAGAGGCCGATTATGTTGAGGGAGGTGAATAAGTATCTAGCGCTTGTGGCGGTTATGAAGGAGGGGAGCTATGAGAGGATGCCGCTTGTGACTATGAATGTGGAGACTGTGGTGGCGGGGTTGTTGGAGGTGTTTGAGGTTACGGGGGCGAGGCGATAATCGGGTCGTGCCGGCCGTTGTGGGTTGGGGGGAGGTAGTTTATGATGCAAAAGTTCGAGAGCGTCGAGGCGTCGATGGGGGTGTGAATAGGATAGGAAGGAGGGGTATATCATCACGACAGGCGTTCTGGGTCTGGGTCGTGTGCATTAGTTTCTCTCAAATCGGATTTCAAGAAAACAACACAGACAAATGTGATTTTATAACCACAATCACTTTCACATTGCCATAAATCAGGAGACATATATACATGCAACAAGTTCTATTCTCGTTAAAACACATTCCACTACTGTATAAAGATTACTCGACGCCTGCCATTATCAACAGTGACGCCATATCCCTTTCCTTTTATTCCGGGCCCATTCTAAAAAATCCCTATGCACCACACCCATCCCACCGAGCCCGTAAATCAAAATCCACGCAATGCACAATACACAATCTAATCCCTTCATCATATCTTGCCAACTCCGCATATCATAACACATCGGAGACATCTAGAACGCAGCAACAACAGCCATGATAGCAGCACCGAACGCAAGTCCAGCACCCGCACCAGCAGTAGGAGCAGCACCCGTAGCCGCACCAGTAGTCGACCCAGAAGTAGGCGCAGGCGAGACTACAGTTCCGTTACCGGTGCTCTCAGATCCGCTACCACTACCGCTGCCAGAGCCACCACCGACAACACCACCAGATGGGGAAGCGCTACCAGCACCACCAGCAGCGCCACCAGATGAGGAGGCACTACCAGCACCGCCAGCAGCACCGCCAGATGGAGAGGCGCCGCCAGAACCGGCACCAGCACCGCCGGTTGGGGAGGCGCTTCCAGCTCCGCCGACAGCGGTGCTAGTGTTTCCAGCAGCGCTGGATGGGACGGCGATGAGAGTAGACGAGGCGTTTCCGGAGCCGGAACCAGCACCGACGCCGGAGTCAGCGCCCTTGGTTGGGGTCACGGTGTCGCTGCTAGCGACGATGGAGCTAGGCGCCGCCTTGGCGGAGGAGGAGGAAGCGACGTCCTTTCCTGAGGTAGCGGGGGTGGTGGTATCGGCCGATGGGCAGGAGAGGTCGAACAGCGGGGTGGTGCTCAGAGTCGTGCCTACGACACCGAAGCTGGGGCTGGGGGTGTTGGGGTAGGAGTCCTGGAGGGTGTACCAGTAGGTGTTGATCTTTCCGAGGGAGGGGCAGGCGACCTTATCCCAGAAGAACTTGGCGTTAGCGATGCTGGCCTCGGCTTGTCCGGAGACGGGGCCGGAGACGGGCCATCCGGTCTCGGTGATCCAGACGTCCTTGCCGCCGGCGGCGCCGACGGTGGCGTCGTAGGCGTCGAAGAAGAGCTGTGGGCCGTTGTCGATGCCGTTCGCCATTGAGGTCTGGAAGTAGGGGTAGGCGTCCACACCGAGCCAGTCGACGGCTTGGATGACGGCGCTGTTGGAGCCGTTCACCCAGTCGTTCCAGGTATCGACGTGGCCGATGGGAGTACCGGAGAGAGCGGTGGGAGCGATGGCCTGGCGGACTTGCCCGATGTAAGAAACCAGGTCAGCGGGCTCAGCGCCGTGGCCAGCCTTGGCAGCAATGCCGGTGGGGGAGATACGGTAGAGATCCTCGCTGCCGACGGAGAGACCGGTGACGCGGCTGGTGAAGTCAGAGCCGTACTGCTCGATGGCACGCTTGAGGGCGGCGATCTCGTTGTTGATGCCTTCCTGGCCGGCGGACGCCCAGATTCCGAGGAGGAGGGTGGTGTCTGCGGCGATCGCGGCGGGGATGGCGGAGATGGGGTCGTTGGTAGTTCCGCCTTGCTATTTTTGCTGTTAGCATGTGCTCAATGGCAAGAAAGTTCGTTTTATGTGTGAACTTACGATCATGGTGTAGAGACGGGCAGAGTTGAAGCCGGTGACACCCTTGAGGCTCTTGGCGGCGGTGAACTCGTCCTGGAACCTCTGCTGGTCCCTGATGGAGCCATCACTGTTGGTAGATCCGTAGTTGAATCCCTGGTGGACGGCCGAAGCGGTTGCCACGAGGGCGAGGACAGATGCAGCGGTACGCATCTTGGCTTCTGTCGAGGGTAGTAACGACAGTGTGGTTTGTTTATGAAAGTTGGAACGAACGATGTCCAACAGTTATTCTTTCAGTGAGCGTGAGCTGCGTAGGGAGAGATGAAGGAAGGAAAGAGAAAAGGGAAGGGAGACGCGGCAGGTCGGCCTTCTTAACCTACTAGTTCCGGAGTTTTCGTGGGGACAAAGACGAGTGGGAAAGAAGGAAAGAGTGGAAAGAATACTGGACCTCGTATCCCCACTGTTAACGTTGGCCAGCGGTGGTGGCCAGCGGTGGCCAGGCAAGGTCGGGAATAAGGATGGGGGTGGGAGTGGAGGAGGGGGAGATCGGAATGTGGATGTTCGGTGGGAGAAGTGGCTTGGGAGGCGTTACTCTATCGTATCCATTTTTATCTATTCCTGTAGTCGGGAATCCGTATTGGGGCAGATAAGATCCCGATTCAGGGCGGAGCAGGGGTTACCAAGGTACCCATTAGGAATAGTTTGTTTTAGTCAACAATCAACAACCATCAAGTTTGGTACAACAACCCTTCTTTCACCCTCCTTCACCCTCCTTTTCCAGTTAGTTTTATTTTAGTTTTGTTGCTATTTTCAGGGTGGCCATTTAGCTGCTTTGTTTAGTTTGGTTGTAGACTGTTTAGATGAGCTTTTTAATATTTTCCCATGTTTCTGTGGTGGGGTTTTGGGGGTTGGCTACAAAATCGGCGATGGCCGCGCGCCCTGGCCTCGTTGTGGCCCTGACTCGATTGGCTCATCGTGTTTGGTGTGTCCCGTGACGTCATATTTGTCCCTTCCTCGGTCCTTCGTCGTCGTCTGCCCTCGTATAGCTATATGGGTATAACGGCTATAATGTTGAAGGTGAATGTGACCTACAGCACAAGCCATCAATCCCAATAAACATAAAATATTCAGTAAAATACATATCCAATATTCAATATTCGTCATATAAGACAATATTCGTCATATAAGACATTTTGCTGCAAAGCCCCCTTTTTGTTTCAACACACCCGACCTGTCTCACTCCTCCCAACCCCCATAGGTTGCCCCAAACAACTCACCACCCAAAAACCAAGAATCTAGAACCCAAACAACACTCTGGTACGGCCTAAAAAAACTCCCGAGTGGGTCCTCCCTCAGCCCAGATCCCCACCGCCCAAAACCGGCCGCCGCAAGGAACCCCAGCCACCCGATTGGCGATCGGAGTCCCCTGCTCCGCCAAAAACAACCAAGCTACGTCACGTGCCAACCCACAAAAACAAGTCGGGTCACGTGCTAACCCCAAAATAAACGCGCGTTCTGACTCGTTGGAAAATGTGCTGTTCCTGTTCCTATGGTCGTTCCTGTGCTCGTTCCCGCGTTGAAGAGAATTTCTCTCACGATAAGGAAGCGCGCTTGTTTTGTTTAGTTTATGACGGAATTGGGAGAAAGTGCTAGAAAAAGAAGGGACGGGTTGCTTGCTGCGCCTACTGGAGTGGAGTTGTGGTGTATGGTTATGGATAAGTGGATGGGGATTACGCAAGCCAAGGGTGTTGACGCTGTGGGTGGTGGTGGGGAGGGGGAGATCGACTTTCGTCCCACGTTGTTTGTGCAGACGCCTTGCTCTTCGTGAGTGATCAGCTATCCTAACCGCCGTCACAACCGCATACATACCCTCAGGGCCATACAGTAAACGCGGTGGGGTATACACTGCACACACGTAGGTCCACGCAGATCACCACCGTCTTTCTCATGTACGGAGTATGAAACGAAGCGGTTAAAACGGCGCCAAAAGAGTGCTGATAATGGTTCATTTTTATATATCCCTCCTTCCGGTAACATGACCGTAGATGCGTATCACAAAAATAGTTTCTCATTATGCCCAATCTCTCCCTCCCTCCCTCCATCCATCCATCCATCCATCCATCTCGTTAAAAATCGTTAAAGCGTTCCGCGCCGTGAACTCCGTGCCTGCGCGTTGTCCCATTCATTCCCCCTCGCCATCCGCGTCACTGTGCAGCTGCTACTGCCCAGCTCCTACTTCTCGCCCCAGCCCCACACCGTGGCGAGGAAGTGGCCCATATTCACCCTCTTACTCTTCATGTCGATCATCCACGGGTGCTCCAGCATGCGCCACGGGCTCGCGCGGCGATTTGGATCTTTCTCGAGGCTAACGGGGTTCATTAGTACATCTCTTGTGATTTCTGTGACAACAAAGGGGGCACATACCAGCACTCAATGAAATACTTCATATTATCACTCCACTCAATCCCCCTCGACGGCTCATCCCTCAACTTCGGGATCGCCTGGCTAACAATATACGTCAAGAGATCGATCGGCCCCGCCCGCGGCTGCATCTCCGAGCCCTCCGGCGCATCCGCCGGGAACGGGAACCTGTGCTGCGCGACCTCCAGCAGCGTCACGCCCGTGCTCCACACATCGCTCGTAATAGTGTAGCTCTGCCCCGTGATGCGCTCGGGCGCCATGTAGTACGACGTCCCGATGAAAGTGTCAGCGACGCCCTTGGTGCCGAACTCGCCGCTGACGCCGAAGTCGCACAGCTTCACCATGCCGTTGCGGCATAGGAGGATGTTGCTGGGCTTGATGTCGCGGTGGATGATCTTCTTGCCGTGCAGGTATGTGAGGCCGTTTAGCACGCCTTCGGCGATCTTGCCGAGAACCTTTTCGCCGGTGCGGCCGCCGAGGCGGCGCATTTCGCGGTAGATGGAGTCGAGGGACCCGCCCTCGCAGAACTCCATGGCGATGCAGATAGTAGCTGTGGAGGGCTCCACGAAGGCGCCGTAGTAGGCGCAGATGTGCTGGGACGCACATTCTTTGTTGAACGAGAGCTCGCGCAGGATCTGCTTCTTGACATCGGGGTCGGGGTTGGTCGTGATGATCTGTTTGTGTCAGCTAAATGTATGCAAGGATCTTATTAAAAAAACATACCTTCAATGCAAAGACTGTCTTGCCACCCTTCAAAATACATCGCGTTACAGCGCCACCAGCTCCCTCTCCCAAACTGCCCAGCTCAATAACCCTCTTCTCCATATGCGCAATGCGCCATCCGTCATCTTCTAAACTCTCCACATCGAGTGTCCTCGCCCTCTCCAAGGTCGCCTGATCATACTCGGGCGGCCCACCCATGCTCCCGTCCCTCTCCATCCCAACCCCACCCTCACTAGCATTAGAATACGACGACCCTGCTGCTGACGCTGGGTCGGGTGTCCCCTTCGGCTGGTTGAGCATCCCATACTGGCTCGCGAAGCTCAGCGCAGAGTACTGGCTTCCAGCGCTTGTCGGTCCACTCGCCTTACCGTCAAGCGGCCCAAAGCTTCCAGACCTAGAATGTGCAGCACTGCTCTCTGACCCACCGCTCGCCGAAGCCCCTTGTATTGCGCTGGGTCGTCCATTCTTTAATGAGACATCGTAGGACTGTGTCTGCAAGCTTCCCTTTGGGGTAGCGAGCTGCAATTTAGGGAGACCAGGGCGGCCAGTGGGTCGAGCAGTAGGCGGCTGTGGCGACGAGGTTTGGAGAGAAAGAGCCGGGGTTTTGAGGGAAAGAGCCGGGGTTTTGAGAGAGAGGGAGGAAAGGTCGGGCATGGAGTTCACCGGGCGTGCATTAGGTGACGGAGGGATGGCGAGGCCCAGTCGAGGAGGTCGACCCGTGGTATTGCGGGAGCCGGGGATCGGGGGACGGAGAAGTGGAGCCGGATTAGACATGTATGGAGCTTCCTGATGTGACTGTTGGGGGCTGATAGCAGGATACTACGACTGTCAGCGTGTGCCAAATGGAAGAAGGGGAGAGACAAACATTTGGTCGAGATATTGATAGTGAGGCCGGCAACTGAGAAGGAGCTGCCTGGTAATGAGCAGGTGATGGGGATGAGACTTGAGGAGCCGTCCCTGCCGTTGGCATTTGGTCCTGCATGAGGTATGTATTGAAATGTTTGGATGTCACACAAGTAAAGTATTGTTTGAGCTTCTGTTGGTCTCGGATATCGTCTGAGAAATGTGCTCGGTGTTGGAGATGTCCCTCAAAGCCGTAGTTGTTGTCTTAGCTAAGCTACCAAATATTTCGAGCTCGGACAAGTTTGTACAGGCTAAAGTCGTGAATTTAGTTCGCAGATATCGATATTGGTAACGATCGTGGTGGTCGTGAGAAGCCTGTTGTCGTCTCTTGTGTCGAGGTGTGGATTGGGCAGCGAGAGTGTAGGGGTCTTGATGCGGCGGCTTCTGTGTTGGTTGGAGGGGCTTTGTGACAGGGTATCGAGGTGGTATTGGTTCGCAAAAGGGGTATCGCAACGGGTATGAATCAGAGACTACCCCGAAGGACGCTTGTTGTCTTGAATAGCGTCGAGTCGAGCCGCGCGTAGAGCTGGAAGTAAGACTGGAGAGCGGCGTCCGTGAGAGGGCGGGCTGTCAGGGCGGCCAATAAGGGCGCTTATCAATTGAGGGGTTACCGGCGCACGTGATTTTGGCTGATGTTGGATGTTTGCTGAAACAGTCGACTAACCAAGTCCCGGATTATTATTTGAAATTGTAAAATTTAAGGGTCAGTACTCAGGTATGAGGTAGTATCACAATAAATCGAGATTCGATGCCATTTACATCCGAAACTCGTTGCAGGACGAAATGCTGTGCGTGTACGATACCCCTGGCACACCAACCCACCCTACCACTAAAGCTTGTCCTATCGGCGTTATCATAGGCGCCAGCCTAAGCGCCGCATTCCAAATTTTGGACCCAGCTTTTCCACCAGCAAATAATCCGACGAATAAGACCATATATCTCTCAAACACCCCGAACACAAATATGGGGGCTAAAGCTGTCACGGACGTGCATGAAAGTGATGCCAGTTCTGAGGAGGACGTATTAGAGAGCTTAAGTGAGCATTCCGAAGATTCGGATTCTTTGGATAGCACGAGCTCGAGGAAACGACGCCGTGTGGCTCCCGTAGACAGCGATGGAGAGGAAGAGGTCCCGTTATCTACAGTTGCAGTGCCATCCCGCATAAAATCCGGCAAACCGGCTTCAGTTGCTAGCAAAGCTGCTCCTCTCCCAATTCTCGCTCCCGTCGATCAAAATACTACGTTTGACTCGCTCGGACTCAAGCCATGGCTGGTCAACTCTTTAGGTTCAATGGCGATCCGCCGACCAACTGGAATTCAGAAAGGATGTATACCAGAGATTTTAAATGGCAGAGATTGCATCGGAGGAAGTAGAACCGGTTCAGGAAAAACTGTTGCATTCACTGCGCCTATACTACAAAAATGGGCTGAAGACCCAATCGGGATTTACGCCTTAATTCTCACGCCAACGAGGTTTGTCTCCCCTTCTCTTGCTCTTAGTCTCAACTGACCGGACAGGGAACTTGCCCTCCAAATTTACGAACAGGTCAAGGCGATATCGTCGCCCCAATCCCTAAAACCGATCCTCATAACCGGCGGCGTCGACATGCGCCCCCAGGCCCTCGCGCTCTCCGCCCGCCCGCACATCGTAATTGCTACTCCCGGCCGGCTCGCAGACCACATTCGAACTTCAGGAGAAGACACAATTATCGGGTTACGCCGCGTCAAGGTCGTCGTTCTCGATGAAGCGGACCGACTTCTCGCCTCTGGAAACGCAGGCTCCATGCTCCCCGCCGTCTCCGAGTGCCTCTCTGCCCTCCCTCCGGCAAGCGATCGCCAAACCCTCCTTTTCACCGCAACTGTCACCCCAGAAGTACGCGCGCTCAAGGACCTGCCGCGTGCGCCCGGCAAGCTCCCCCTCTTCATCTGCGAGATCGACGCCGCGAACCCGCTCGCGCTGCCTGCCGGCCTACAGCAGATGCACCTGAGCGTCCCTGTCACGCACCGCGAACACTATCTACACATGCTCCTCCTGACTGAGGCGAATGTTGACAAGTCCGTCATCATCTTCTGCAACCGCACCGTCACAGCGGATTATCTCACGCATTTACTGCGGTTGCTCGCGCACCGCGTCACGGCGCTACATTCGAAGCTGCCGCAGCGACAACGCACAGACAACCTAGCAAGATTCCGTGCTAGCGCGGCGAGGATCCTGGTCGCGACGGATGTGGCGGCTAGAGGTCTTGATATCCCGGAGGTTGGACTAGTGGTTAATTACGATGTGCCGCGTGATGCGGATGATTATATTCACCGCGTTGGACGTACGGCGCGTGCGGGAAGGAAGGGTCAGGCTGTTACGTTGGTGGGGCAGAGGGATGTGGGACTGATCAAGGCGATTGAGGAGAGGGTTGGGAGGGATATGGAGGCGTGGGAGGAGGAAGGGGTTAATCTCGAGACAAGGGTGTTGAAGGATGCATTGAAGGTTGTGGGAGAGAAGAGGAGAGAGGCTTGGGTGGAGATTGAGGAGGGTAGGGAGGTTGGAGGAAAGAGGAAAACGGGAATGCGTAGGCTAGCTTGATAGGCTGGTTGGTTTGGATTCTAGAAACCCACACCGCATCACGCATCATCAGATGGCAATTACTGTGTGTGAGTGCTGACAGTACATGACATGAAGCAAGGGACCTTTTGTGCATCTGTGTCTCCATGAGGTCTGAGCGCTAAGAACGGGTTGCCCATTGAAGCAATGTTATAATATTTCGTTGGTACTCGTGCCACCCACATGGATAACTGGTCATGACACCACGAGACGCGTAGACAGGAGAGATTGGTAAACCCCCAATAATTGTTCTTTATTCATGGACTCGATTCATGTCATTGCCGGAATCGAAATGGTGGCAATGGTCCAAACTTTCCCCCCTTCAGAAGAGGTAAAGCCAGTATAGGTAGTGCCACCAGACACGCCCAGCGTATTACCAAAGGTCGGATCAGCTTCTGCCAGTGTGATGACCGTGTTACTATAAGTCTGACGGGCAATTGTCCCCGAGCAGCCATCATTGCATTCGGTTCCAGTTCCATATCTATTTATTTGTTAGAAAGAGCTGTGGATTTGGGGAATGAAACGAACCCTCTCATAAATGGCCCAGAATCATAAGCGTAGGTGCTCAATAAGGCACCAGTAACGGCATTTGTTACGGTTCTATATAGGTTAGTTAAATGTTGCACCTTCACCAGTGGAAACACATACTGAGTCCAAGTTTGCTGGTTGGATTCGAGAGTATACTCGATCTTAACCTGATCCGATCCGGAAACTACTCCCGCGGTCCCATCCAGCTGACCGAACCACCCAAACACACTAGCACGTACACACCACTGTCCTGTTTTTGCTCCACACCAGGAGTTATCCGGCCATGATTCAAGAGTGGTTTGTATCAGATCGCCGGTGCCGTTGGACATTCCCGGCCAGAGGAATAGCTCTCCATTCTGGACTGGGGGTGCGTCACCAGGAGTTAGGGTTGTAACGGCATGGATTATAGTTGACTTTGATGGGCCTAGAGATAGTGCGCCACCCCAGGTGTCACGTCTTAGGAGAGAAGCGGCATTGGCAGTTGCAGCAAGCAATGCTACGAGAGAAGTTCCGATGTAAACCATGATGGTGATTGGGAAACTGAGCTGGGAACTGGGAGCGTGGTGTAGATCGGCATTTCGGCGGAGGATGGTCCTATTTTATAACGAAAGAATAATACTGTCAAATTAAACATGGAAATGATTTCCCGAGACGGAAATTCTCAAGCTTTAGGATGTCAGACTTCCACCAAGTAAGATTGGTCGAACCCATGTTGAAACGGTACCAACCCCGCAAAACATAATTTAGATCCCCGGTCCGCTTAAATATGCTTAATCTACATGCCGCAAAGCTAGTGGTAGGATTCGACGGCAATTGGGATATACGAGATGTGAGGTTTCATTGGCGGTGAAATTATGGTGCAGTGCTTGTTTTGGTCTGCGAAACAGACAGTGCTTTGAGATTTTTCATTGTTGAATTAATTATCACAAATTTATTATGAAGCCATTCGTTGACAATAAAACACGGAGTGAAATCCGTCAACACACAGAATTAAACTAAATTCCAACTAAATTCCAAAGAGATAAAAATAATCAGTTGATATTATTAAGGTTAATTTAGCTATCTCGATTTAGTTATTTAAAATGTACAACGAGAGTAACATAAGAAGCTAGCTTCCAAGCCTTTCAATAAGGCGTGAAGGCGTGTCATCATGCACTTGGAACTACCCCGCATAATGCTTGATATCGATACCGATAAGCAGGTACCGAGTCCACAACGACCCCTCATTTACTTTTGATGAGCAACTCCACTTTCTATCAAATTGTATATGTCTTTGCAGTTCGCCCGATTCTCTTATAAACAATACTGACGATGGAAAACGAGCCCTCAATCTCAATCCGAAAGTCTATCCGGTGGGGAGTATGTCCTGAAAACTGCCCACACCACCCGTCCCTGACCCTAGCTAAGCCTTTACGTAGGACGATGCGGCCTTCGAGGATACCAGGTATGAGCTTCGTCTCCAATATTCTAAGTTAAAATGTGTGGACGCTCCGCTCATCTCCACGGCAGTACTCTCGTCTTGACGACTGGTCCCAGACGCTATGTCGATCTCCGGGTCTACCTCCGCGAGAAACCAGAGGATGGGTTACCAAACGCCGACCACGTGCCTGCTCTGGACAGACTGGAGTGGGGATTCGCAGGACAATCCAAAGGCACGCCTGCTGAGTGGGATGGACCGCGATTAGTGAGGCCATCGCACGGCACATGGACTCACTGGGTCGATAGCCAGAAGCCGGACGGGTATGAAGATGATGGGTTCATGTACGACCAGCATGACGGTTTGACGTGGGAGAAGGGGGTCATGGAGTACCCTAAGACTGGGAAATTGACGCCTTATGAAGAAGTTTGGGAGGATTTTGCTCCGGCGAAGGATGCTGCTGGTAATATGATAGCGGTGACGCTTGTTTATACCGAAGCTGGAAGTATTGCGAAGGGGATGGTTATAAGAGTGGGAGACTGGATCCAGGGTATTTTGAGAGATGCTGCAGGTAGCATAACTGTCGAGAGATGGCACTACGAGGTAAGTAACTCATTATAATTGTTATTTGACTTTCTGACTTGTTATAGACGGCATCGAAAGCCACGGAGGGGTGGAAGCGGGTGGTCCGCATCGGGAGTGGGGAACTGCCTTGTCAGAGACTCTTTGCCTTGGACTCGACGACCGTGGAGGGATCGGGTTGGTCTATATTAAAAGATGATGATGTTTTATAATCTCTATATAATTAATTGCCAAATGCCTGTTTCATTGCTTGCAAGAGCTATTTTAGAAACATAAAACACAAAATTATTTAGGTAGCATAAGCTCAGAGTGGCTAATAATATTAAGCAAGCCTCTAACATACACATCCTAGGTAATATTGATAATTGCAACCCAAGCAACCGAAAATCAGTAATCCAATGCCTCCGTTCCTACCTTCATCCATAGATCGTATACCATTCATTCAACCATTGAAACCCATACTCCGTATAACAATACATTTGCTCGTAACAATCCAAGACTCACGCCCCATAAATCCCCAACCCAACACCCTCCCCCGCCGCCATTCTCAACTTCTTGGCTCTCACCTCCTCATCGTCGGGCAACCTCTTCCTCTTTGGCACACTCGCACCCTTTGTAACGCTTCCAAAAATCTTCGCTTGTAACAGTGCCCCCTTCTCCGTCGCCTCGTTCAACCCTGGGCTCGCAGCAACCTCAAAGCTCTCCCTCGGGTCGCGGCGCAGCATAGCCGACGCAGCAGCGCTTGCCTGGCTCTCCTGGACATCGTCGCTCTCTTGTTCTTCCGTGTCATCGCTATGTCTAGTCTCTTGCGACGGATGACTTTGTGGGTGCGCGTAAGATGCTAGCTCTTCCGCGTCTGAAGCTGAGATAGTTGAGTCGCGACTCTTTCGGCGCTTTTCAGTGCGCCCATGAGGGAGCGCCGTGCGCGGGGGCTGTGCAGGCGAGAAGAAATCTTGGTTTGTGCGATACCGTGGCTCAGACTGGGGGACGAATTGGACCGAAGGAAGGAGGTGCTGCGATTGGCTCGAGTTTCGCACGGGCGTTGAAGGGAGAGACGACAGGGATTGCACGTTTCTGCTATGCTTCACGTGGTTATTGGCCCTGTGCGTAAAGCGTGTGCTAGTTGGCGTTGAAGGTGCCGAGTTCTGGTCGTTGAGAACGCGGTCAGCAAGGAGGAGAGTTGCGAAAGAGTCTTGGCTGTCGTGCTGGTGGATCGAGTGAGGGGTGTGCTTTGGCGTGGGCCGAGTGTATTGTGGGGTGGTTGGGAAGTTTTGCGATTGAGTTCGAGGTGTCGTGGCAGGCGCATAGAGCCCCCCTGGTGACCTGAGAAGGCGCATGTGCTCGCGGTTCTCGCGGATGCGTCCAACGTAGCGGTGATTTTCGGACAAAAGGTCGCTAATGTCCTCTTCCTTCTCTGCGATGATTGATTTGGCGCGGTTGAGTCGTCGGTTAATGAGCGCGTTCTCTTTCTCCATGGATTCGCAGTATGCCTTCATCTCGGCAATATAGCGAGCGCTGGCTGAAGGCTGCTCTGGAGGCTGCGATGATGCTTCTCGGCGAGCTAACTCAGTAGCTTGTAGAATCTCTACTTCGCGTCTAGTCATCTCGTGCTCTACCTCCATGCGCTTTGTTGCCTCCTCTGTCTCAATTACTAGAAGACTATGCTGCAATTTGTAATGCGCAGCCGCCATGCGGGCTTCGTGGACTTCCCCATCTAGCCTTGAATTCTCATTGAGAGCCGCCTCAAGTGATTCGCGCAGTTCAGTAGCAGACGCAGTGGCTATATGGCTCGCTGGTATAGGTAATGGCCTGCCGGCCCCTCGTTTAGTGTCATACGAGACAGTTGGCGGTGGTGAAGAGAATATGGCATGAGTTGGAGTCGTATCACGGTCAAAGGCAGAGCTTGGCGATCGACGCTTTGGAGGTTGTGATGACGGAGGCGGCGTAATGGAGGATTGAGGAGGTGGAGAGCTGTACTTTGGTCGCTCAGCACTCCTGGGGGCAGCCGCTGGTATGTTGCTTGTATTGAAAGAGGTCGGGGGTGAGCTTGGGTTGGCGACTAGCATAGAAGTCGTCGGCGATCCGGTGGCAGCGTTTGCGAGATCTGAGTCCGATGGCAGCGTCGCATGGTGGGGTTGAGGGGTAGTCGGAACCTCAATTTTCGCCGTCTCCTCAAATTGAATTGATTCATTCATGGTGACGAATGGCTAGTGCGATGGTAGTATGAGTGGAATGCGTGCGAAGGTCGCCGTCGTGGACCGAGTTGGTTGTGAAACGATGATAGGTGACAGGATAACAGTCGAGTGGTCTAGCACGTAGCTGGTAGATAGGTGTATGTCGCCTCACTGCTGCGACAACAATGCGAGTGTTCTCAACTAGCAAGCGACTGTGAGGTATGTTATATAGAGTGGCGATTGCTTCACATCGATGGTTTTTGCCGTTTGCGACGGGAACAATCAGAATGGCTATGGTCGATAATCAAAGAGGTTGGACTATTACACTAGTGCCCCACGCTAAAATGCGGACCGTTGCTCTTGACAACCCAAACTACCGAAGTCACCTGACTGTCTCTCCCGAAGATCCCCCAGACCCTTGATTTTTAAAAGTGACATGGGTAGGAGAGATTCACCTCCTATATGACCCCTATTGACCCTTCAGCCCTACTGAAAAAGCTAACAATTTTTGTTGTTTGTTTCATGGATATTATCCTTCGTTTCAAGCAAGGCCCAACGCCGCAAACGGTGCTTATGCTTTGAGCTTTAACACAGACAAGAAGTATCATACGAAATGGGGGACGTAAACAATTCGCCAGTCGCGTCGACGCGCTCATCCATTCCACGCCCGTCGAGGCTTCCGCTCCCGTCACAATCGCTGCGCCAGTCGACATCGCGAAGCTCCTTAAGATCATCTACAAATACTATACCAGTTGCCAGGCTACGCCCCAAGCAATCGAGAGATGTGTTAGCTTCCACGCAGGCAACAAGCGTCGCCAATGATCGAGATGTAGACGCAGGCGTTCGTACCCCTCAGAAAGCGCCAGTTTTGCGGTCAAAACCTAGCAATAGTTCCTTCAAGGAACTGCAGTCGCGCTATGAACCAGCCCTGGCCTCCACCGCCCAATCCGAAAATTCCGAAGATCCTGCACAAGCCGATCCAAGGAGTAGGAAACCACGACCTTCCTTGTCCGAGAGAGTTCAAGAGACGCTCGCGCAAATACCGCCATCTCCAGTCATCAACAGGCGGACATCAAGTTTCTTTAACCCGGAAAGCCCAATGCGCCCACCTTCGCGATCCACCAATGGATCCAGACCAGGCTCAAGCTATGAGAATGACGGGAAGATGAGGCCGCCATCTCGACAGATGGCATCGAGGCCTGGTTCAAGCGCGGGGTATAATAGCCAGGCAGTGCCAATCGACTTTCGAGCTTCAACGAATACATTCAAGCCTAGTTTGCATACTCCAGTTAAACGGCAATCAATCCAAACGCTAAAAACTCCAAAGAGTGTTTCCTCTCTTCGCCTTGCAGCATCATCGAAGACTCCTGGGGCACCTAATCCAACCACTCCATACAAGGCACCTGCACCGGCCCTTGGGGTTAAATCTGGGAGCAAAACAGTTGGAAGGGCTATACGTCCACGGGCGTCAGTGACTAGTCTATTCGATGAACAACCATTTGAGCCTATCAGGGCGGCAGAGTCGAAAGCCCCAAGGAGTGTACGACCTCGAGCATCGATTGGATCGTTCAGTAAGCCTACCCTATCGGAGCTTCCTAGCACGGGGTCTCCCAGGACAAGTCTTGGCATGAAGAAAGTATCGCCTACGTTTTCGAATGCTTCATCTACTAGTGCCTCCACAACGTCGCATGCGTCAAAAGAATCTATGACTACTGTTGGAAGCACTCAAAACAAGGAGACGACCCCTAAGAAGTCATCTACAGCTCTTAGAGAGCAGATTGCGAAAGCGAAGGCAGCGAAGAGGGCAGTGATGTCTAAGACTGCGTCTGTGGCACAATCTGAAGGGTTTGCAGAAGAGGCCCCTGTGATCCCATCCGGCACATTTGATTTTGGCCTTGAGGACCCTTTCAACCAGAATACGCAGGACCCAAGCAAAGGTCTCCTCCGCAAGCGCATTGATGGTGCTCGCACAGACGGCCGCCTTAACATCGCTGCTATGGGACTGAAAGAGATACCTGATGAGGTAATGAATATGTACAATCTTGAGAACATCAATGGCCATGCCAGTTCATGGGCTGAAAGCGTTGACCTGACTCGCTTTGTTGCTGCCGATAACGAGCTGGAGACTATTGGAGATAATATATTTCCTGATATAGATCCAAGGGACTCGGCAGATGATGATGATGCTCGCGGTAATCAGTTCGGAGGCCTTGAGACGCTAGATTTGCATGGCAATACTCTTATATCGATTCCCAGAGGTCTTCGACGGCTTGAGATGCTAACTACACTTAACCTTGTAAGTGATCCATGTGATTTAAGTGGTAGATCTAACGTTATTAGTCAAACAACAAGTTGCAAAACGACTGCTTTGAAATAATCTCGCAAATTCCAAGCCTACGAGATTTGAAGATCGCCAACAATTTACTATGTTCCGAGGCAAGCAGTGGACTGCTTAGCCTCGTGAATCTTGAAGTTCTCGATCTACACAATAATCAATTGTCGTCTCTACCTGCGGGATTCGGCGACCTCGTCCGCCTTCGAATCCTCAACCTTTCCGAGAACACCTTTACGTCCCTGCCATTTAACGCCTTTCAGCGTCTGCCCCTGACGGAACTTACTGCGGCAAACAACAAACTTTGCGGCACCTTGATCCAATCAAATGCTGCTGAGTTTCCTAAGCTCCGCACCCTCGACATATCTGGGAACTCCATCAAGGCCATTTCCTCCGGCTCACTGTCTCTCCCTTCGTTGCAACTTTTAACTGTATCTGCCAATCGCTTGACTCACCTCCCGAACATGTCGACCTGGGTATCGCTTATCACGTTGTCTTCTTCGGACAATTCGATTTCCGCTCTTCCCGAAGGATTTATCAGTCTCCCAGTCTTGAAGACTGCTGATTTGCAGGGGAACGACTTGCGGATACTTGACGACAATATTGCACTTATGGATTCGTTAGATACGCTGTTGGTTAGTGGTAACCCTCTTCGGGAGAAGAAGTTTAGCGGCATGAATACCGCAGATCTGAAAAAGGTACTCAAAGGAAGGTTGGAACCGGAACCCGAGCCAGAGCCGGAGACTTTCATTGAAATTCAGAACAGCGGATTTGGGGCTACAATTGCTAAAGATGATGACTCGGACACTGGAACCGAATACCTGGATGCACCAAGCACACCTACACTTCCACGATCGCCCTCCGCAAGCGAGTGGTCGATAAACACCACCTTGGGAATTCTAGACCGTTCGTACTCTCAGTCATACTCGCTGAACCCGCTCGTCGCTGCACAGATTGCGAGCGAAAACAAGATCAAGACGATGGAGCTGCACCACAACAGTTTTACTGAGATCCCAACAAGCATTGCGTTCTTCGGTCTTACTCTGACTACACTAAATATGTCACACAATTCACTCACCAGTGACACCTTCATGAAAGACGAGATTGAGCTACCGGCGTTGAAGGAGTTGAATCTGAGCTCTAACACGTTCAGTTCGCTCTCCCCAATTCTGCGTTTGCTCTCTGCACCACGTCTTGAGAAGTTAGATGTTAGCTTTAACCGCCTCACAACACTCCCCTTTCTTCGAGGGGCATTCCCGTTGCTGACAGCGGTGCTGGCGAGCAACAACACGATCCGTGAGGTGAGTGCACAGAACGTTACGGGATTACGGATATTGGACGTCGGGAGCAATGAATTAGAAAGGCTAGACGCACGGCTGGGCCTTGTTGAGTCGCTGCAGAGGTTGGAAGTGTCGGGAAATAGGTTCAGGGTGCCGAAGCATACTATTCTAGAGAAGGGGACGGAGGCGGTGCTGGCGTGGCTGCGAGATCGGATTCCTGTTTCAGAGTTGGAAGAACTGAGCTGATGAGCGAGTAATGGGAGTTGTTTGAGTCCATGGCTGTGGTAATGTGGAGTAATTTCGGGTGGAATGGGATAGAGGCGTCGGTGATTAGGAGGTTACTGAAAGAGAATACCAGGGATGAAGGATGGGTCTAACTAGTATATAATAATGTATTAACTATAAGGATATTCGATAAAAGGTTGGTAGGGTGTCTTATACTTGGAGTACGCTGTTTTTGAAACCGTGATAAGTGATCTAACAACCAGACAACAAATGAATACCCGGCAATCTCGACGGCCCTCCCAACCGCCTCAGCACCGTCCGTCCGCACACAGTCCAGGATCTAATACCATCCCATCCATCCATAATCACAGCCATCCAAAAGTCAAAAACATAAAGCCAAGCAAAAAATAAAACAAAATAAAAACATACAGCAGTAGGAATTCGCTGGTGGCCATCTACCCAACTACTAATCCACCGATCTCAAGCTTTCACTTGCCTTTTACTTCAGTCGGTGACACCGGGCAAAATTGGCGAGTGTCCCTGTCTCAAGGTTTTGAGGTAATTACGAGCTACCTCAATTATGTGGTGGGACTCTCTCGACAACGCAGATGCACGTCTCATATTGAGACACAATTGACTCGGTGCAGCACGACTTTGAATGGCTATGGGTGATCTAGGTGGTCCAGGTGACATAGGTGAGATTGACTGTGCAAAGGTTTCATATTCCTTGATATGTAAGTATTCCTTCAATATGCAAACATTCCTTCCATATGTGGTGCGAGGATTCCTTCGACGTAGGATCTGCCAATTCAGTTGCTCAATCTTAGTTCGGGTTCAATAGTAACGGCTTTTGGTGTAGCAACGGATTACGTTATTGTATTAATGATAACCATTTTCTCTCAAATTACCCTCTGTCAGCTGAAGTATTCATCACACAGGCATGCTTTCCAGTAAATCTCACTCTGTTAGACGACATAAGATTATACAGAATGTGTGTAAATATAAGCATGAGGCTGGGGCCTACATTATTGAGGAGGATCACCTGTGTAACACTTGACACCTCCTCCTTAACTCGTAGTACCTTCGTGCTCGGCCTGCTAATGTGGTCCCCCTGATGCTTACCTCTAAGCAAATGGGTATATATAGGTTCTTAAGTCCAAAGGTAATTCCCCTTTATCCATCATCATTTACAATATTCTCAGATATAGTTTCTGCAAAACAAAAGTTTGGAACCATTAAGATCACGTCAACCATATCCTGCAATATCAGACACTCACTACCAATAAACACCATGCATACCAGCTTCATCCTCACTGCCATCGTCGCCGTAGGCGCTGCTACGGGGGCCTCTGCCTCAGCAAGCGCTCCCCGGGCCGCCCTTCCTAAAGCTAATGAGTTAACAAGCGGAGACTGGTAAGTCTTATACGCCTAAACCCATATATCCCCTTTCATCTATAACCTACTACTTATACAAACGAAACGTCTACTAACTCCTGCTTCCTCTCTCACAATAGTGCCCCAGGAACCGGCAGTTATGAGCATCATTCAGCCTTTCTCGGCGACGTCACAATGAACGATGGTAGTCATTCCGTCTACTTTCAGCGGCAAGACCAAAGAAGGTGGATATTGTACAGGCAATTGGATAGGAAGATGGAAAGATGAGAGTCATCCATGTGTGAATTTGGACACAGGGGCCATTAATGGTCGTCGTATTAAGTGCGTTAGACTTGTGAGGATTAGACTCTGAGGGAAATATTTTAACCGCTCTTCATCACCAGCTATCTTCTGAGCTTCACGCTTCCTGTGTTTCTCCTCGGCTCTCAGCCGGGCTTCTTCAGTCTTAGCAAAGTATGCACGCAATAGGCGGATATACATCTAAGGAGGGGTTAGGGCCTTTCATCCCAACTTTCCTTCTCTTAGCCATGTGTGGTTTTTTCTTCCTATAATGTGGCATATGTAGTGTCTGCTTCTTAGCGCTTGGTTTGGATAAGGGGAAAAGGGGTGTCGGGGTGAGGGGAACCTCGTTGATGAGAACTATCGACTGTGATGTTTGTGAGAATCCATAATGTGTCTGTGCATGTCATAAGCACTCTCTACATAACGAGTACATTTGAGCCACTTATCAAAATCTGTTGGTGTTTTGCACCTAGTTCGCAAGTGAGTATGAGTGCGAGTACGGATACGACTACGAGTACCCTGGCCAACTTGGCCAGACTCTGGGAGCAGTAGATTTTACAGTAGATTTTAATAACTGGTGGGATTTCCTTTAGAATTTGAAATTTAGTCTATGTAGATCCACAATACGATGCACGAAGAGGGGCTGCCTAAGTTTTGGCTTTCAAACGTCAACTAAAGCCATCAATGGCGAGAGACTTCGTCAGGCGATATTTAGGTCTGGATCTACAATGACGGCGCAGACTCTACAGGAAGCCTCACTTTCGCGACCACTGGAACTCCATATTTTCTAAATGCGTGGACAGGCGAGGAAGAGCTGATTTTCAAATATACTGCAACCAGTGGGTCTACGACGCTACCGTTTGCACTGAAAAAATACGAGACTCGCATTGTCAAATTTACCAAAAAGACGCAGCTGCTGAGGCATGCTACCGCTAGCTCTGATTCTGTGTTGGGCTTCAATGTTCAGCTGCTAGGATCACTGATACAGGCAAAAGTTGCACACTCTACCTCTTTGTCGACCGTTTCAACGTCATTTGGACTACCCCAGACTTTCAGAACAACGGGCGTGCAACCGGCCTATACTCTTAACAACTGGAATCTGGTAATTGAGCATTGGGGGCCCCCTGATAACTTGTATAATCTGGACCTTGACGCTAAAAAGGAGAATTTTACCGTTCCCATCGATGGATCTTCTCTAAAGTCATGGAAGGATCTTGGGTTTCCTGATGTCTCTGGCATTGGATTTTATAAGACTACTTTCGAATGGAGCCCCTCGTTACTTTATTCCATGGGAGAGGCGTATCTCATCCTTCCACCAGTCTCGGACGGCATTGTGGGAACACTGAATGGCAAGCGCCTGCCTGTATTTGACATCACAAATCCAACCGCTGATATCAAATCGTACCTTAAGAAGGGGGAGAATGTACTAGAGTTCAAGGTGTCATCCACGTTGAAAAACTCACTGAAGCCGATATGGGATAAGCTTCAAACAGTTGGTGGCGGTGTGGCGTCAACTTGGGATGCTACAGCGAAACTGGGATTTGGACTGCAACATTATGGTCTGATCGGCGAGGTTCAAATTGTTCCATATGGGTTGGTGCCGATATTGTAGGTAAATCGGGGATAAATTATTAAACCAAGTTCTGATCTATGTTGTGGTTGTGGAGAATAATGAAGGTTGATATGGAGTATTCTCCTTGGCAGCACACGTTGCCTTGGGGGCCTTGGATTTCTCATGATTTCTAGTAAGCCACAGCTACCATTGGGACCAGAGTAATTGGTAATACAGTAGAACCCCTGTTATAGCGATCACCCTTTAGCCGATAATTCTCATATAGCGATAATTTTGAGGCCACGTAACCATTTTGTATGTAATTTTGAAGCTATTACGATACTACGATATCGTTCTATAATATGTAATAAAATCGTTATATTTTGTATACGTAAAATGGCCCGGCAGGCTATTACAATTGAGCAACGGCGTGCCCTACGCCATTGGGCCCACCGACAGCACCCAAAGCCTTCGCAGAAAGCCTGTATATAGTGGTTTAATACAACGTACGGCCATAAAGTAAGCCAGTCTACTATTTCTAAGTCTTTAAGTGCCAGTTTTGAGAGGCTAGATACTGAGGCTAGAGGCGTATCGACATCTGCCCTTCGTATGCGTTCTGGCTATTAGCCTGAGCTCGAAGATATCCTGTGGCATTGGCAGCTTCGCATTGAAGCAAAACGGGGCTTTACTACAGGAGAGATTCTTCGAGAAAAGTCTTGAGAAGTCTGGCTTCAACTCCCTAATTATAGGGAGAAACCTGAGCCGGAGTTTAGTACTCGGTGGCTTGAGAAATTTAAGAAGCGGCACGGTATTCGAGCACGGTTTCAACACGGAGAAGCAGCGTTAAGTCCTAAAGTAGAGGAAGCAATGGAAAAGCTACGGCTTATTACAAGGGAATATGAAGAGAAGGATATTTACAATATGGACGAAACTAGGTTATTCTGGCGTATGAGACCCTTAAGAGGTCTTCTTTTATAGAGTATTCTAGGCGCAAAGAAGGATAAAGTGAGAATTATAGTTATTCTGTGCACAAACGCAACAGGAGAAGACCGAATCCAGCCCTGGTTTATTAGAAAAGCAAAGAAGCCACGAGCTCTATAAGGAATCAATATTACAGGAATAGGAGGCGTATAGAAGTATAACGCAAAGGCGTGGAATATAACTATCGTTATAGTTGAATGGCTTTAATCCTTCTATCGTCATATAGGAGGTAGGAAGGTTCTTCTTACAATGGATAACTTCAG
This sequence comes from Pseudogymnoascus sp. 05NY08, assembly GCA_001662605.1. NCBI lineage: Eukaryota > Fungi > Ascomycota > Leotiomycetes > Thelebolales > Thelebolaceae > Pseudogymnoascus > Pseudogymnoascus sp. 05NY08. The sequence goes on from KV458818.1 coordinate 199,575, forward strand.
TGCTCATATGACGGGAATTGAAATACACCCTCTGCCTTCGAATATCCGAATTAAATGGCTTCCTCTAAATTCAACAAGCCGAACGCAGTCCTTAGATTAGGGGGTTATTTAGAACTTTAAGGTCTATTACTAGCAGCAGCAGCTTCTTACAATGCTTTCCTGCTTCGATAAGGACGAAGATCCTTTTAAAATTATCACAATTCGACATGCAATTCGATGGGCTCTCCGAGCTTGGAATACAGATATTACGAATCAAACGATACGGAATTGCTTTCTCAAATCAACTCTTATTACAGCTACCTAGCCAACTTCTATTCCACAATGTGAGAATATCGATGCTCTATTCCAAGACGTCATACGGGCTAGTAAAATCCGTGACGCCATGTCACTTACAAGCTTCTTAAACCCTATTGAAGAGGGAGAAGAAGAGGATATAACTACTTATGAGGATATTCTACGGGAGGTAATATAGGAGCATTTAGGCCTACCATCAGCTGAAGCTAAAGCCGAAGATGAAGAAGAGCCGGAGCAGCCATTACCAACACTACAAGAAGCCCGCCAAGCTCTTCAAGTTCTTGTAGAATATACAGAGGGATTAAATACACTTGGGAAATCATATTCTAGGGCCTTAGAGCGCCTTACTACTGATATTGAGGCTCTAGTAATATCATCAAGGCGGCAGAGTACTCTAGATAGTTGGATTACGTAGTCATTCAATTAAATCACGTGTTTTCCAGTACACTGATATTTCAATTATAACGATAAAAAAGTTTGGTTAAAACTACATCGTTATAACGGAGGTTCTACTGTACCCCTAATCTCTGAATTTTAGACAAGTACGGCCCCGCTAAATTGAGTTTGCCGCAGTTAAACCCGATAAGATGCTTACAGAGCAATACCCAAAAAACCCAATACCGTCGGACTTCGGCGTAGTTTATTTTCCGAGCAACGACTCACGTCCGAACTTATGTCTGACTGAGCAATACACATCGAGTGTCCTCGGCCTTGAGCAGACGTCCGAGGATCGGCATATTTGTAAAGCTCGGTATAATTTTACTGAGACGCCACAGAGATCTCTAACTACCTACCACCGTTTATGTATTGGATTGAACGGAATTGGAAGATATGCAACGGATTGTTATTATTTATGCGAAGTTGAACCAATGAGCGACGATGGCCTTTACCAGTGTACCATTGCGTCATTGTTAATCGTTTCTCTACGATTACCTATGCACGCTATATAAATAAAAACATATCATATATATATATAAGAAAGTCCTCCTTGCAGTAGGTAATATATATTCATGAGTCTTTAATACACATTAACTCAACAAGACTGATATAATTTCAAACCAGCATAACTACATCATCCACATCAGAGAGCAACAATGGCAACTAGAAAAGTTCTCATTACTGGCGCAACAGGCAAGCAAGGCGGAGCTGTTATCGATGCCCTCCTGTCAAGCGGCTCATCTTTCCAAATCCTTGCCCTGACGCGCAATGCCTCGTCCAAGAGCGCCCAATCTCTAGCCTCAAAACCCAACGTCACTGTCGTCGAAGGAGACCCATCCTCCCCAGCCTCAATCTTCAAAGCTCACTCACCTATCCACTCTGTTTTCTCCGTGACCGTCCCAGGCAAAGCCGGTGCTGAAGAACAACAAGCCAAACCGCTAATCGACGAGTCGGTAAAGAACGGAGTCGACCATTTCGTGTTCACCTCCGTGGACCGTGGTGGACCTGGAACGAGCGAGAAGAACCCTACCAACATCGAGCACTTCGCGTCAAAACATCGAATCGAGGAATATCTGAAGGAAAAGAGTGGAAATGGATCGAAGATGACATTCACAATCCTAAGACCTGTGGGTTTTATGGACAACTTGACCCCGGATTTTATTGGAAGATCTTTTGCCAGTATGTGGAGAGGAGTTGGCGACAAACCTCTGCAACTGATCTCCGTTCACGACATCGGAATTTTTGCTGCGAAAGCCCTTTTGAATCCCGAATATAAGGGGAAAGCCATTTCCCTCGCAGGCGACGAATTGACATTAGAGCAGGGGAAAAAAGTTTTTAAAGAGACGATGGGATATGATATGCCGGAATCCTTTGGCTTCGTAGGCACAGGCCTCAAATTCGCGATGAAGGAGTTGGGAACCATGTTCAAGTGGTTTGAGACGGATGGATACGGTGCAGATATTCCAGCATTGAGGAAGGAGGAACCGGCATTGCAAAATTTTAGCACTTGGCTGAAGGAGAGCAGCAAGTTTTCAAAGCAGTAGGAGATGAATGAATCGGAGAATATTTGTAACAGTTTTATATCAACTCAAGTAATTATAAATGATACTACGGTCCGTTCTGGGTCGGTCCACCGTGTTTTGTGTTCTATACCATACCATGTTAGGAGTCGTAGGCATACCATAAAGTAGAGTAAGGCGGCGGAAACTTTCGCCGCCCCATCTCCATATGTAGACCAAGACCCGTTCGCACCGAATACGCGGATCGGCGTAAATGAAACTAGTCCCGATTTAGCTATCAAAACGAGTACGCCGCCCTTTCGACGTTGACCTGTCGAGGCGGACTATACTGAACTGGTAAAGAATCGACGGTGTCTGCTCAAAATCCTGCAAATGTGTAAGGCTTTTCCGAATATCTTGTCAGGACCGCCGTTAATGGCATCACTGCCGGTGGCGCAGCCGATCTCATGGCTTTCCTATATAACTGTGAGTCGCTGTTCCTAAAGCTCATGTCGCACAGTAATTCTGTACCTGTTTCATACACTCATTCAATATGTTTTTACCAAAGCTTCTGGGCATTATTGTCCCCTTTCTTTATTTTGCCGGGTCCTCAATTGCAGACCACAGCTGCCCCCCTGATGGACCTCTACTTCCCCGCCCAACGACTCTCGCCAGCCAGGCGGCGTTTAAGGCGGCTGGGACAGAATTGTCTCATATTCTAGACTCTGTTGTTAAGGGCAAAATTGAGTCTGGGTTCCCAATTGAGAACACCTCCTTTTCAATTTCGGTCACCTCTCTTGACGACAAACATGGAAACCCAGCGTGGCAGTACCACCACAGAGGAGCAAACAACATGAAGGGAACCAAGAAGGTCGATGGGGACACCCAGTATCTGATTGGGTCCATCTCCAAGGTCTTCACCAATCTTCTTCTGTTGAAATCCGGTCTCAACCTCGATGATCCTATTACGAAGTATCTGCCAGAATTGATCAGCAAAGATTCTCGAATCAACTGGAAGGACATTAGCCTCCGGGCTTTAGGCGCACATCTTGGTGGAATCCAGGGGTTCTGTATGTTTTTGACGTTATTCACCCTATACTGGCAAAACTAATCCGACCAAGATGGATACCCTGAGATGTCATATACAGTGCCGGTTTTCGAACAGCTGGGATTTCCGAAGCTCTCAAATGGCGACTTCCCGAAGTGTGGCGTCATGGGCATGAGCAAGGGATGCAACAAGAAGCGTTAGTTTCCAAGCCGGTTTAAAAGGCCGTACTCTAACCGTTGCTGTAGAACTTCTTGCTGGTATTAGGGATACAGCGCCCGTCACGGCACCCGGCCTTCGCCCTGCATACTCAACAATATCCTTTGCTCTTTTGTCATATGCCATGGAAGCTGCCACTGGAAAGAATTTCACTCAATATTTAGACGAACAGGTCATTAAACCATTGCATCTATCTGACACGGGTGCATCTCCCGGCAATGATAAGAAAGCTGCGATACCCCCAATTGAAAACTCATGGGGAAGCGATTACGGAGACAATCTTCCGTGAGTATTCCTCTCGGATATGTAATTCGTAGCTAATTATTTAAACAGTGGCGGCGGTCTCTACTCCACAACCAACGATATGTCTCAATTTATCAGCTCCATACTGACGCATAAGATCCTCTCCCGGACAGAAGTTAACACATGGCTGAAGCCGCTGTCTACGACCCCGCAACTCAATACCCTGGTAGGCATGCCCTGGGAGATCTACCGAAGTGGAATCATCACCCCAGATCATCCACACACAGTCGACGTATATTCCAAGCGCGGCAGTGCAATGGGTTACGAGGCTTATATGGGTGTCATCGACCAATACGGACTTGGCTTCACTGTTCTCACGGCTGGTGGTTTCTCTGAGGCTGCAACAAACTTAGCGGACACCCTACTTGCCATCCTTCTCCCAGCCGTCGAAGAGGCCTCACGTTCCGAAGCACAGGAGTATGTAGGCACCTTCACCTCCAGCAAAGAGCACGAATCAACCATCATAACTACCATGGACAACGGTCCCGGTCTGATACTCTCAAATCTCACAAGGAACGGCTCCGATATTATAGGAGCAATCCATGGTCTCTGGGCCTCACAACCAGTCCCACTCGGCGGGCTTTCCGAAACTCTGCGCCTCTATCCCGCAGATGTGTCTCGCAGCGTCTGTGTGACTGAATGTGTTGGTGGCAAGAAAAAGGCAAAGACACAGGTTGAAGAGGAGTGGCGCCTGCAGTACGACATTGTATCTGGCAATGAGGCTCCTGGGAAACTGCCCTCGACATATCTTGTCGCTGGTGCCTGTGGTACGTTCCAGACACCTGGGTTGTTGGTGTATGGAGGCGAGGCGCTTGATCGGATTGTCTTTGTCAAAGAACACGGTAAGGTGGTTGGTGTGAAAGTTCCCTCACTCCGCATCGAGTATGATGTCCGCGAGTAGTGTTGTATGTCAAAGCTGCTGAATATTTTCATTTGTTATTGGTGGGAGGTGATTATAAGGAGGCTGTAATATCATTCTCGGCACCTAAGAACATGGGCCATATCTTAGATAGAATGCAATTTCATTTAGGTAGAATTGGCCCTCTACGGACGATGGCACGCGAGCGTGAGCTTTGTAGTTATCCAGTCTCTCAAACATCTGAAGTAGTCATCCAGTCTCTGAACCCTCCAGGCAGTTATTGAGTCTCTCAATCTTCTGAGCCATACCAGGGTATCTACAATCTACATCATGTATAGCTGCTCCTACGACCTGCAAGTGATAGTATCTGTAAATAGCACACATATTCCTTATAAATTTCTCTTTGTTACTATACCTATCATTTGCCACGTACAAACAAACAAATACGAACCTGTATAGGAAGCATAGCACAATTGCAGCCCCGTAGAGAAAACAGTTCAGGTGAATTGGGCACAAACCTGTAGCTTAACGGAGACGTGGTTCGCTTATCAATGCAGGCAATTTGGCTGCCTCGTAGCTGTGAGCAAGTGAGGTGAGGTGGTTGACCGCACCTCGTTTTCGACCAAGTCGCCCTCTTCTACCTCAACCTTCACTCTCCATCAACTTTCACTCCACCAACCTCCACTCCATCAACCTTCACTCCATCAACCTTCAATCCATCAACCTTCAATCCATCAACCTTCAATTTATCAACCTTCAATCCATCAACGTTGACTCTTCCAACCTTCACTCCATCAATCTTCAATCTTCAATCCACAGCAACCTCGATTCAACAGCTGCATCACCCACTACACAACTCTCTTCAGGGCACGACAGCACGGGAAGTAAGTATCAATCAAGGGCGGTTAATGTCGATTCTTGCAATTAGCCTACAAATAGGATCTAAATATCACAATAAGAACCCCCCGCCACGTCCACCACGAGCCATCCCAACCCTCATATGGTGGTGTCTAAAAGCCGAGATTGAAAGTCAGAATGGAAACAAAATACGGAGACAGCGTCATTGACGGATCGAAGGCTGAAGTAATTGTATAATTTTATATTAATACGACATATCTGACGAGGATATGCAGGCTACAAAGGAGAGAGGGGCAAAAGAAGCAGCCGAGGAACCATCGCCGGCCCAAAGAATGCGGCACATGGAGCTTTTGGCCGAAAAGGCCAACTGCTTGAAACCACTCGCCGCCGCCGACGCAAGGATCGCAGCCGCAAATGAAGCCGTTGACGCCACAAATAAAGCCGTCGACACCGCCATTAAAGCCTTTGAAACCGCAACTGCGCAGTATGAAAAGGATAAGGAGGAGATGCGAGTGATGAAGGCGGCATACCGCGACATGCTGGCCGAGTTTGGTCGTATCCCATCTGAACTTTCCAGCCCCAGAGGAAGGATGTCAAGGAGGAGGAGGAGGAGCAGGAGGATGAGGGGGAGGATGCTGTGAAGCAGGAAGGACAAAACGTTGTGAAGCAGGAAGGGGGAAATGCTGTAAAGCGGAAAGCGGAGAATGTTATGAAGCAGGAAGAAGGAGAAGTTGTCAAAATGGAGTAGGAGGGGGGATATGTTTTGGTGGATGCTGGGAGCAAATAACGGGCAACAACGATGTGCTATCTTGCTCATATTTTGCTGTATATAACAATCGGGGTATAACTGCTTAGCTAATCCCAATCATAATCGCGCTGCAAGCTGCGATATTTCACCCAGCGATATAATCGGCAGAGTATTTGTGATGTCCAAGAGTTTGGAGAGGGACTGTGGATAGCAACAGGGAGTATAATAACTGTAGCCTCACCCTCGCCAACAGCGGCGATCCCTTTGACCCACTTATTCCCTATATCACGTGCATCTAATTCTCGTGTCTCCACCTGCAAAAATCTCCAAACTTTGAAGCTCTCTCCCACTCCACAAACCTCACACCAGCAGATTCCCGGTTCTGATGTCCAACATGGAGATACACTGCCTATCCCACGCGTAAGAATTGGACTTCAATACTGAAGCGCATGTCTCTCCTTTTTTCCCCTATCTTCCATCCCTTCCCCAACACTGTCTCCTGCCTCGCTCAGCTCCGCCTTCCTCTGGCAGAGTTTCGAGCTGGATGCGCGCCGGTCCTCAAGGACCGCCGTGTACGAGACCAGAACGAACCCAGCGACCTTTGAGTGCGTACCCTCTCGATCCATGTGGAGGATTGCGCAATTTGTTGTCTGGGACAGACATACGATATCGAACTGTTGGGAGACCAAGCAGTATTTCATTTCATAGTTGTAGACAATAATTGGAAGATGAAGTTCATAGAAAACCAAATGGATATATACCCCCCCCAGACTCCTATCTATATCATCGCTCAACGTGGCGCCAATCCAATGCTATGCTAATAATACGCCGCTAATCCCACAATACGTTCCAACTCTTTACTCCGCAAACCCAATGCTCTCCCTCGCATCATCCACCACCCTCCCATATTCCAGCAGCAGCCGAAAGAACCACACCTCGAGATCCGCATTCCTCAGCGCCTTGCCCGCCCACTCCGTACTCCTCACGGCAAGCGCTTTCCCCTCCTCCGTCACAGCTCCCCCTCCCGCACTCCCATCCGTAATCCACCTCATCGCCTCAACCCAGTCCTTCCCATGCAAGCTCAGCGGCACATAGTGCACCCACTCGCGCAGCCACTCGGCGTGCCACTCGCGCGAGATACCCATTTTCAGCACCGCACTGCCACTCTGTAGGAAGCTATAGAAGCGCCCACTGAAAGCGTTGCCGTCCATGTCGAGCAGGTAGCGGGAGCGCCATGCATCGTTCGGGTCCACCTTGGGGAGCACGTGGAAGGCCTCGCGCTGCGCAGTGCAGTCGCCTGAATCACACTGCCCAACTTCGGTGAACTTGATGTCGAAGAGGTCTTTGTGGTCCTGCACGGCAGCACTTTTCTCAGCCCACTCCGTGGCGCTGTCGCCCTTGGCGAGGATCGGGGTTTGGTCGTTGGAATTTGCTTTCAAGACGAAGCGCTGGCGGTGATGGCGGCGCCATGCCCCGAAGCGCGAGTAGCCGCCGGTAGTCCCGCCACGCCAGTACAGAGTCTCCTGTTTCTCGGTCCATGGTATGTCCCTGGTGGCATTATAAGGCACCATGTCGTACCAGTACCAAGGGGGAGGGTATATGATATCTTGAAAGCTGGATATCTTGCTCTGCGAGAATATAGGGATAAGATCCTGGGCAACGTTGAAGCTGTTTGCGCTCGCGAAGAAGCCATAGTTTTTGCTGAACGATGGGGAATTGCATATATCGCTATACGCTGTTTGGTTCGATATGAATCCTAGCGGCGAGGTAATCGACTCGCTATTGACGTCTGGCACTTCTCCCACTTCCAGGAGAGAGCGTGATGGCGAGTCAGGTGGACACGAAAGTTTTGAATGCGCCCAGGTTGACTGGTGAGAAAAGTGGTTAAACCGTGACGTCGGCACCTCCTTGATCCCCTTAACCAAATCCGCATGCGAACTCCACACATTCCGCGGCTTCTCATTCAACATTGCCTTCTCTATGCTCTCCTTGCCCTTCGCCACAAGTCTTTGTAGGTCATCATGTGGTACCGCCACGCGCGGCTCATCGTGAATATTGAATGCTAGATCCATATCTGGCAGGTACTGCGTAAATTCTCTTGTCATACCTATCAGTGCATCTTTCACCCATTTTTCCCCCCCCTCCGTATGCGTGACATTCCCTTGCCGGATTTGCAGAGCAATGAGCATATTATCGTGGCCAAGAGCTTCAGTGACGCGCGCGCGCAGGACAGCAGGTGGGAGTCCCCGGAATGGGAGGAGGAGGTCGTGGATGGTGTCGAACTCGTCGACGAGGACGACCTTCCGCGCTTTGGCGAAAGCGTACCACTTGTCGAAATTTGGGGGCGGAGAGAGGCCATAGCGGCGCTTGTATTCGGCGACAGCTTGGGAGAGGCTGGTTGATTGCCGGGCCTTGAGGGCTTCGAAGTTGGCGTTGGCGTTGGCTATTAGGGTTTGTATGGGGTGGTCACCATGGCCGGTCGTTGGTGTTGGTGGTGTTGGAGTGCCCAGCCTGTCTCCCGTGTCTCGTGAGGAGCTGGGAGGAGAAAAGATCTTTGGGATAGAGGCTGGGGCTTTGCCATCTCGTAAGAAAACCAATGTCGTAGTGAGGAGAATAGAGGCAAGTATAAGACACACAATCCTTGTCGGTGTTCTTCGTCGCATCTTGCGAGACATCCACTCACAACTATCCCTTAATTATGACCCAAAATAATTGTTGTGAAGGCAGACAGGTCGCTGGTAATAGTTCAATGTGTTTAAGAACTGCTGTTTCAGCCAGATATTTCACTAGACGCTCCGTGAAGTGGACGATAGTAATTTTATCCCAGGATTTCCAAAAGTAAACAAAGGCGTCATGTCCCTCGTTATCTCTTATCGGAATACTACATGTCATTGGCTGTTGTAGGAGCTGACACGAGGTCACGTGCCAACACAAAATCTTCACGTCAATTATATGAACCACAATGCGAAATATTAAATGGGGATCATGAGCTTTTAATTGTCTTTATATGCACGGCTATCTAGGCTTTTGCCGCTTATCCCTCTACAGAGTCATACATTGGAACCAACGCCCAAAGACTTTCCATTCCCGGGATATATCCTTTTGATGTCCGATGCATTGCTCATGATACTCCAAAAACGCCGTTTGCCAGTCCGATAATCTAGTAGAAGAAACCGATGATCTTGCCGGCAACGTGCTTGCGGCGGGCCTCCTCGTGGTCCATGATGCCAGCGGAGGTGGTCAGGACGATGTAACCGAACTGACGGGCGGGCAGGAGCTTGACAACCCACTTCTCGAGGTCACCGAGACCAACGTTGTAGCGGGGGGAGATGACACCGGTCTTGTTGAGACGGCCGTTCAACTGGATGACGATCTTGCCGGAGCGGTGGTCATCGACCTCCTCGAACTCTCCGATGTAGCCTGAGAGATATGTCAGTATATCGCGAAAATTTAAAAGTCGCATAGTTAATGGAAATAACATGAAACGTGTAAGATCCTCGCATGATAATATATCGGCAACTTAAAGGACTATGGTCGTAGGAATCGGAACCGTCATCTAGTTATCATGCCGAATGGCAAGGAAAGAAAGAAAGCAAGAGGAAGAAAAAAGAAGTATAAACATACCGTGCTTCTGCATGACAGTAAGGAACTTGACGATGACCTTGGAGGAAGGTCTGATGAGGACCTGGCGCTTTCCGGCCTTCTCGGCGTTGTTGATGGCGTTAAGCGCATCGTTGAGGACGGAAGTCTTGACCATTTTGGCGGTGGGAGAAGGTTCTCAGATCGTAGATTTGAAAAGAGGTACCTGTCAGGGAAATAAAGTTAGCCTTCATGGGCCTTAAGCATAGAAGAGTGCCCTCATGCTGAGCAGAGGGTTCTTCAGCTTTTGTCGCAAGGAGAGAAGCGTATCGGTGTCTTCAAACAGCGAGGCGGTACGTCAAGCGCATGCAGGCCAGAATGAGTGAACAATCGATTGCTCCCTCCGCCCTTATGAAGGACTTTCGAAATATAGCAACAGCATCGTGGTGTACATACCTTGTGTTTTGGATTGATCCAGTTGTCGTTGAAGAGGAATGAAGAGAAAAGTTTCGCGATACTTTGACATTAGCTCTGGTCTGGTGGTGTTGTGTGGGAGCTAGCCTAACATGGACTAGTGTTGGCGGTTAAGCGATGAGGGCACGCACTTTAAGGCCCGCTGTTGAACATCGCAAGGTTCTTTTTCACATTCAAACAACCACTTCGAGGATCTTTCGACATTAACCTGAAAGCCATACAAGATGGTATGTACTTCCAATTCTTCAATCCAGAACCACCCAATCGATAGTTTCTGGAGAAATCCAGACAACGCACGCACACAAACCATTCATGTACTAACAGCGCCTAGTCGGACGTAGAAGAGGATACCCCCGCTGTCGAGGTGCAAGATGAGGTCGAAGTCTCCGGCGAGGCTCCCAAGGGACAAATGTCGGTTCTCGATGCGCTGAAGGGCGTTCTAAAGCTCGCGCTCATGCACGACGGTCTTGCGCGCGGTCTCCGTGAGGCCTCCAAGGCTCTCGATCGTCGCCAGGCACACATGTGCGTCCTCAACGAGGCTTGCGAGGAGGAGGCCTACAAGAAGCTTGTTGTGGCCCTGTGCTCTGAGCACAAGATCCCTCTCATCAAGGTCCCAGACGGAAAGCAGCTCGGAGAATGGGCTGGTCTTTGTGCGTATACCCTGCTCCTTTTTTCTGGTTTGGTCCAAGAATTATACTAATTGGTTCACAGGCGTTTTGGATCGTGAGGGAAATGCCCGCAAGGTTGTCAACTGCTCGTGCGTTGTCGTCAAGGATTGGGGTGAGGAGTCGCAGGAGCGCTCCATCCTCCTCAACTACTTCCAGACTGAGCAGTAGAGGACTTTTGTTGGATCAGAGGTGCATGGCATGATGGACGGAGTTACACGGGGGGGGAACATTGGCTATGTCACGACATGACGGTGGGATATCTTCTGATGTACTCTACCTTCGGGCTTGCGTAGCTGAACAGCAATGGCAGTGCAATTGTGCAATTTGGTTGTGTAATTTTTTGTGTGAGCCACGTGATATGTCATGTGATATATCATGTGACCAGATGCTTGGCTCTGTAATAATGTGATCATTGATGACCACTGTCACAAGCTTCTCAGCGTCTCAATTCCATTGCTCCGCGTTTATGGGCACAGGGAATAACTTCGGCTCTCCCCACGCGGAATATATAATCCATGAACCGGCTGAAAAGCAGCTCCAATTCCGCACATCACGTTGCACTCTCCTCAATATCTTCGCCATCTCCAACAGCTGCACACAATCATGCCAAGACGCTCCATCGCTGAATGAGGAAGGCCGTTAAAAACGAGGAAGGAGGAGCACGTGCAGCGAGATTGTGTTTGACAGTTGGCATTGCAAGGGATAGCATGATTGGGTAGGTGCTGGCGGTAGCTGGGCGCTTGTTGCTTGGCGCTGCCGAGCTGGACGGGGGAAAGTCGAACGCGGCGTCAAGGGGTTTGGAACTAAGATACCGACGTCCTGCCTATATCTGTTTTCAGCGCATCTGAACCGTACAAAGTAGAGCATGGCTACTGGGACTAGAATACGACCATGGGATGGTTGATACGAATATATTGATTCTCCATGGGCTAGCCCACCCACAAGCCCACCGCTTAAAGACAATACAGGACAATCCAAGTACTGAGAGTACATACGTTTTGTGAGTGCCGCCGCCGCCGTACCAAGGGTGAGCACGTCCCTTTATACAGTTTATAGTACAGCACTTCACTGTGCCGATATATAGCCAGGCGGTTGCCGACGCACCTGCTCCATACGAGCGGAGCACAGAGCACGGCACAAAGCTTCGCGAATACACCGGCCATATGTCGGCCGTTAGCAGCGGGTGTTTTCTTAAGCTATTGCGGGGAGCCACACCCATTGACTAGTGGCGCAAGATGGGGGAGAAAAGGACAGGTCGGTTTCAGCGTTGTCCTACTGTGCTGTACCAATAAACCGGACTTTACCGTCCTGTATGGGGCCCCCAAGGTGGCGTGTACTACTCATACATGAGGTCCGTGACGGCGTCCAGGCGCGAGCCCGTCTTGCCACCAACAGTGATAGGATGTCGTATCGGGCAGGCGGCCAAGGGTGCTGCCGCTGTCCTTCTTCTCACCTGCCACATCTGGCCTGAGACCATCCTTCAACCGATAGTACAGCACTATAGCCATCCTATGGTGCCATGGTCTGGCGCTGGTCTCAGTCCCACAAGATATCCACAAGGAGCTCTATCTTCCATCCAACATCCCTCCTGCGATCTGCAGCCCGCCACTCATCCCTTCTATCTCCGTATCTAGCAAGGATTGACCTCCTGTCACTCCAATCCCCCCTGTCCTGCTAGCTATCTCAACTGCAATTCTGGGAATACGGTCTAGTCTACCACTGTATCGCTCGTGGCCATGGGCGATGACAGACCGGGGTCGAGGTTAGGGTCGCACGACCGCCCTTAGCCGTGACCAGGAGCTGTCTCAAATGCGCATATATTCTTGCCAGTCCCCCGCTCCCTTGATGCATAGAAGCTACAAGTTTCCAGACACGGTTGTTCTACCTCCACCTACCGTGACCGAGAGACGACGATCATTATGGAGAAGGATAAGTCCATCGCCGGCGAGACTCCGGTCTACGCCGACGTGTCGGGGTCCAGCGAGGTCATCGATGAGAAGACTGAACATGTCAGCCATCACGACGCGTTGGACTCGAAGGCTGCCAACATCAGCGCCTACCAGGTCGAGCCCGTACAGGGCGAGGCTCACTCGTTGAAAGATGAGCTTTTGGCAGATGAGGAGATTGACTTGTTCAAGCCCTTCCCCATTGACCCTTCTCACCCTGTCGAGGAACATATCCTCACCATCCGCGCCTTGGTGACCGGCATCGCCCTCGGCGCCCTCGTCAATGCCTCCAACTTGTATCTCGGTACGCACAAAACACCCTTTCTTGGGGGATTCACTAACAATCGCAGGCCTTAAAACTGGTTTCACCTTCAGCGCAAGCATGTTCGGTGCCATTTTCGGATACGGTTTTATCAAGTTCCTCTCGCGGACCACAGGTAACATGCCTATCCTCGGCGGTTCCTTTGGTCCACAGGAGAACACTATCATCCAAGCCGCTGCTACCGGAGCCGGTGGTATCGCTGGTCTCTTCGTCGCGGCCCTGCCAGCCATGTACCAGCTTGAGCTGATGAGCAACCTGCCAATCCAGGATATTGGAAGGATATTCACTATCACCCTGATCTGTTCTTTCTTCGGCCTCTTCTTCGTGACCCCGCTTCGTCGATTTTTTATCATCCAGGTGGCTAAGGAGCTCAGACTGATCTTCCCTACCGGTAAGATACACCAGCACGCCATATTGGTACATGACTAATTTTTTCAGCGACGGCAACGGCTCTCACCATTAGGTCCATGCACGCCGCAGGCTCTGGTGGTCTCGATGCCGTTAGGAAGCTGAAGGCTCTGGGTTATACATTCATTGCCGCTGTGATCCACCGTGTTGCATCATACTATGCCATTGGTATCCTCTACGACTGGCACGTATTTACCTGGTAAGCCTCCGATCCAGATAACCAAGTGTTTTTTGTCTAACATCCCAGGTTCTACATCTGGAGCGGCCACACTAACTGGGCACTCAACATTGAAAACTGGGGCTGGTACATCGAAATCACTCCTGCCTTCATCGGTTCGGGTATGCTCATCGGTCTCAACTCGGCCCTTTCTATGTTCGGCGGTGCAGTCCTCGCTTGGGGCATAATCGGGCCTCTCCTTGTCCACTATGGAGAGTGTATCGGCAAGGCCTACGATCCGGAAGACCCAATCTGGCACGACTACACGTCCTTCAGCTCTCTGAAGAACCTAGGCAAGGAGACTCCCTCGCCACGTTACTGGCTCTTATGGCCGGGTGTCATGATCATGGTGTGCGCGTCGCTCGCTGAGCTCTTCATCCAGTACAAGGTCATCTGGATCGCCTTCAAGTCCGTATTCCGCCAGGTCAACACTGCCATCGACGAGGCGGCGAGGAAGCGCGGCAAAGTTATTCCTTTCTGCGCTCGCCATGCTGGTACTATGGACTCATCTGATCTCGTCGAGGACCCATTCCCACCGGAGCAGCAGGTTAAGGATTGGATGTGGATGCTTGGCCTTACCGTAACCCTCGTTATCTCTTTCATCATCTGCCACTTCCAGTGGCAGATGAACGTCGGCCTCACTATCTTGGCATGCGTCCTTGGTTTCATATTTGCCTTCCTCTGTATCCAGATCGGCGCCGTCACTGATACCACGCCTCTTACTGCCGCTTCCAAAGCCTCTCAGCTCGTCTTTGGTGGCGCCACTTCCGGTCACGGTTACTCCATCAAGGACGCACAGCGCCTCAATCTCATTGCTGGAGGTATCGCCTCCGGCGCTGCCGACGTGGCCACCAACCTTACTGCGGATTTCCGTACTGGTTTCCTCCTCCGCACCCCGCCTCTGAAGCAATGGATCGCTCAGGCCATCGGCACCTTGGTCTCCGTTTTCCTCGCCCCTGGCATGTTCGTCCTCTTCACCTCCGCCTACCCCTGCATCATCCACCCCTCCGAGTATGATCATTGTCCCTTCCAGGCTCCGTCCGTGGCTGCTTGGGCCGCTGTTGCCCAGGCCGTCACTGACCCCAGCATCGGCATCCCCATCAAGGCCGGCATCTTCGCTTGCGTCATGGGCGCCGTGTCTGTCATCCAGGTCATCTTCCGCCACTACTACCTCGTCGGTGAGCGTGAGAAGTACCGCGCCTATCTTCCCAACTGGGGTGCCATCGCGCTCGCCTTCGTGCTGCCCGTTCCCGTCTTCACCAATGCGGCGCTCCTTGGTGCCGTTATCGCTGCTGTCTGGCGCAAGTACCGCTATGCCAGCTGGGATGTCTACGGATACGCTGTTGCAGCTGGTATGATTGCTGGAGAGGGTATGGGTGGTGTCGTTGGTGCCGCGCTGCAGCTCGGGGGGGTCTCTGGGGATGTGTACGGAACGAACCTTGGATGCCCTATGCTCCAGTGTTAGTTGAAGGGTGGGGATGTATGTTGGAAGGATGGGGCTATATACTAGGTTCAGCGAGTTCTGTAGAACATTACTTGGCTGGCTGGTGCTGTTGAACGGCCGTTAATGACACTCCGTTGATGAAACTCCATATTTTTTCGTGATTCTTGTGAAACTGCTTCAACGATATCTCTTCCCAAGCGTGATACCCTTCATCTCCCACGTCCTCAACTCCCGCAGTATATCAGCCCCATATCCCTCACCAACTTCATAAAGTCGCTGTACTTCTCAAAAATTTGGCTGTAGATGAGGTCGCGTCAACCTTTTAAGGTTCTGAGAGGCGCTGAGTGACCCACCACGGGACTCGGGGTGTGGCGCTCTGTAATTCACCGCCTAGCGAACACTAATCATTGGAGCCAACCTTTCGTTCGGGGCAAGCGAAAGTGTTCGTGGACCCCTGCGGAATTCACCATCAGCAAAATTAGTAGGTACATTTACTAGTAAATTATACGCGAAGTGACATGGAAGGCACTGAAGTTTGAAAATAACGACGACGACGAAGTCTAATGGATTTCGTCGACAAATACGCACATTACAAGAGCCTATTCTTAACATTTACAATTGATAAGAGTATAAAGCAAATAATTGGGGGCTACACTCTTAATATACGGAGAAGAGTATACTTATTTATTATAAACCGTTAAAATTATTAACGTATTTCACATGCGAGTGGCCACTCGCATGTGAAAGACGTTAGTCTAAGGGCTTATTTTTGCATTATATGTGCGGGACCCCGGAGGATACCGAAGCTGCTGTATACCAGAGCGAACGAATGCCGAATTGCGCATAATAGGAATGGTTAGCAGCTGTAATTGAAACGTACGCTCTCAATAGCTCCAAGGCAAACTTTTTACTTTTAGCTACTCAGAATAGAACGAGAGAATTCTGCGCATCACGTGGCCATATCCTTGTTAAAGATATCATCAAGGTAGGCAATCACACCATACCCCCGCCCTGCCTCCATTCAAAAGGTGTCTCTGTTCCCGTAGAGAACGTACTTAACACATCCGAAACATGGACCAGACTCCCCCAATCGACGATGGAGCTCAGCGCCTTCTCCTCAGCGAATATAACGAGACAACCTACAGTTCTGTAGCTGCTGAGCAAAGCGGCACTTTCAGGCGCAACCTTGGCGCCCTTGAGGCATTTGCTATTGTGATCAGCATTGTTATTGGCAGTGGTGTATTCACATCCACGGGATCGATCGATGCGAACGTGTCGTCCTCCGGTGTGGCGCTGGCGGTGTGGTTGGTTGGTGGAGTGTTGGCTTGGACAGGTGCAAGCACGCTTGCTGAGCTGGGGACGGCGATTCCGGGAGAAGGTGCGTTATGTCGTTTCTGAAACCTGTGAGGACCAAGGACTGAGACTGTGTGAAAGGTGGCGTGCAACGTATCTGAAGCGTGTGTTCGGCGATGTGGTAGGCTTTCTGGCTGCATGGACATGGGTTGTCGCCGTGATGCCGGCAACGTTGGCGATCCTAAGCATAGTATTTGTGGAGAGCATCTTTACGGCGGCGGGAGTGACAGATCAGGCAGAGCGGTGGGAGCATAAGCTCCTGTCTGTGCTGGTGCTTGTGGTCATCAACGGAGCGAACTCGATTAGCACGAGGGCAAGCACAAGGCTGAACAACTTTTTTGTAGTGACGAAGTTTGTGAGTATAGCTGGGGTGGTACTGGCCGGCTTCGTGGTTGTTGTTCTAGGGGCCGCGGATCCGGAGGAGGATGCGGGGGGGAGTGATTGGGCTACGAAACCGTGGTTTAGATTTCGTGATAGCATCGCTCCCGACGGGAGTACGATTCACTGGGGCGACCTAAGCCCCTGGGAGACGCTGGGCCACTATTCAACTGCGCTTTATGGAGCGTTGTGGGCATATTCAGGGTGGGATAAGGCAAGTTGTAACCCCTCTGGGCCGCAAGAAAATAACGCTCATATCTATAGGCAAATTATATCACGACTGAACTCTCCTCACCAGCCCGGCAGCTCCCTCTGGCAATCAACACCGCCATCCCAGTCATAATTGCCTGCTTTATTGCTACAAACACAGCCTATTATATCCTACTCCCATGGAATATCATTCCGACAACTGACAGTGTGGCTGTGGTATGTCTCATATCATAATTATTGAATTGGTAGTGACTGACACTGATCTCCAAGACCGCCATCACCAGACTCCTCGGACCCTGGTTCGGCATCGTAGCCGCAACCCTAATATGTCTAGTCGTGGCTGGTTCCTTGCTTGGAAACTCCTTCGTAGCTAGCCGCATGGCTGTTGCGGCTGCGAACAAGAACTGGCTGCCCCCGCCTCTCAGTCTCGTTGGCCGCATCGGCACTGCGAACCCGAAGGCCACCCGGCCAGACTCCCCAAAGCCGTTGAGGTCCGACGCCCCGATCAATGCCTTGCTGCTATCTACAGTACTCTCTACGTTGTATATTCTTCTAGGCGACTTCCGCTCGCTCATCACACTCAACGGAATTGGCGAGTTCTCGTTCTTCTTTCTTACCGTCGTGGCCGCTATCATTTTGAGATTTCGTGAGCCGGACCTACATAGGCCGTATAAGCCTTTCCTGATAGTGCCGGTGACATTCGCGGTGGTGAGCGGACTAGTTGTTATCAGGGGGGCGGCGTTTGCGCCAGTGCAAGCAGCGGTCTTGGTTGGGGTTTGGGGCTTTGGCGTGATATTTTATTGGGCTAGAAAGGCACGGGGGAGAGCTGGAGAGGAATAATAAGGGTTCATAAGTGCGAAAAACGTCAAGTAACACAAGAGTAGCTTGATATTTGCATTTAAAGCTGTAGAACGGTAGCTGACCAAAACCATCCGTCTCATATTTTTGAACGAGTACTGGTGCTGCCGGAAGTCAAAAGAGGGTCTGTACATAATAACAGCGATTCTAGCATCTATAATTTAACTAAACTCCTGCAATCACTTAGGGCTGTGATAAGTAAACCAGCTACTGACAAATCGAACCGAAATGATAGTCTCTCTGAGTTTGAATTGCTACTATTAATCCCGAACTATATCTAGCCCCTTTCAGACTTTTAGGCGACACGAGTCATCATATCATGCTCTACACATCCTCCCATCCGCAGCTATATTCCAGTGATCGCTCCCTACACTCTTAGTGGCATAGAACAAATAATCTCCGTCCCACTTCTCCTTGATTTTTAACAACTTAGGGTAGTTGCTCCCAAAGAATGCTTCTTTGTAATCTGGCTGTCTGAAGTCCGCCTCGTTCATGTATGCCCCACTTCCAGGCGTCACAGCCTCGATTTGTGGCTGGATGGAGTCGGTCATCTTATCTTGCAATGCAATCATGTCTGCCCATGGCGCAGTAAAGTTCCACGGCGTCGTTAGGGTGGCGTGGACGAGGGTATCTCTCCAAGCTGGGAGGACAGAATTTGAGACTATCTCAGCTGGAGCAGATACATCAGTACCAACTCCAATAAAAAGGACGCCGTCTTGTGTGATGTTACGGGCCATTTTCATAAATGCGGCATTGTTGTTTTCGATGGTTGCGCGTGGGATTAGTCGGCCTCCATATTGAGCGATGCCGACCTTGATATTTCCATACGGCAATGGTCCGAAATGGGTATCGTAGTGCTCGGTGTAAGTCGCTGACTGAGAATATGAGACATTATATGAAATCTGGAGTTCGTCTAGAGCTGCCACAAAGTCACCCATGATCGATTTAACTTCCGTTGAAGTTTTGTTGTATGCTGTAAGCGGCCCGATCTGGAAGAAAGTGTCATCGAAGAAGTAGACTATCATAGAACCAGCGTCTACCATGGCTGGGAGTAGGGAGTGGAACTTTTCAACTCCGGCATAGAAGTTATCCGCGGTGGTTGATGAGGCTTGAAAAATAAGTGTCGCGCCACTAACGATAGCATCGGGATATGCCTTCGCAGTCATAGACACCACGATCCCATAGGTCCCTCCACCGCCTCCACTCAACGCCCAATAAAGGTCGCTATTCTGTGTGCGGGAGGCCGTGACAAGATGCCCCTTTGCGGTGACCACCTCGAAAGACAGAGTTTGATCAGCACCGAGGCCGAATGTGGTGCTCAACGCAGAATGGCCACCACCTTGTGTGTAGCCACCTGCGATTCCAACTGTCGGGCATTCACCCCCTATGGAAACAAGACCTTGAGTCTTTGCAGCTGCCATAGCTTCAAAGCCCTGGACGCCGGCACCCATCTTGATCGCCTTACCATCATAGTACGAATCCTTCCAATCTAGAACTTTGGTGGACTTGAGATGATGCGTCCACACCGCCAACGCTCCGGCACCGATTGACTTTCCACTGTAACTAATTTGCGGAGTTAGTAATAATTTCATACTCGGGGGCAAGAAAAATTGAACATACTCATGTCCTGTGTTTCGAATAACGAGGCGGATGTTGTGCTCTTGCGCGAAGTTCACTGCTTCTATGATATCGGCAGCGGAGGTGGCATTAACGCTGTAGCTCACATAATTCCCAAGGGTACATGGCCGCGACGGCGGTGTCCATGGATCACAGCTCTGGTTGGCAAAGAAAGGTGCCATAATAGAAGATGAGGATTCCATACTTTAAATTGAGTTTAGCATTATCTCGACCCTTTATGCAATGTAATGTAACCTACTGTAACTGTGCATCTGTCCACGCAGTCTGCAAGGATGCGCATTTTGCGGCGTCATAGGCAGGATCGTGGCATACAGAGCCCAATGGATAAGTCTTGACCAAACGGCCACCGACTGTTGAATTGAGATTTTCCCATTGGGAAACAGTCGGCCAACTATCGTCACCTGGAAGGGAGCGACACCAGGCCTTAAGAACTGTAGGGAAAGCAGGGAAATCAGCAACAGCGGGGAGGGGTGCCAATGTCAATACAAGGGCACCAGCGCCCACAAGATTGAAAACCCTCATCGTCAGTCTAGAAAGTTTCTAATCGCAATCTCAGAACCAGAGGGCTGCGATGGTATAGTATATACTTATATAGCCATGCTGACTGTGTTGTGTACTCCACTCTCATGCGCGCTCTGGCCGATCTTGTACGGCAATCTGCTCGGTAGAGACGAGTGATGCTCCACATCTTAACACCCGACGCCGGTGGGATACTATAATTATTTCTCAGCATCCATTATTAACTCTATTGTCTCCACATGCTAGAATTATGCCAAAGAGGGAAACAGACGAGAAAAAAGGGCGAAAGAGGCAAAATTAACACGAGGCGTTGCGTCGCCTCACCGACTCGCCCCCACTTTTCTTGCTCATCCCTTGCTGTTTTATCTCAAGATCATCATCAAGTCGATAAGGGCCAAGATCCTACGCTAAACCTATTGGCACAATTGAGATAAAAAAATACAAGTGAATATCACGCTTGTGTATGGCAGAGCGGACGGGATGTCCATGCTATCGAGTCTATGGACGATGTATTATTATTCTCATATGGTGGAATATGTACACCATTGCACCCACCACCTTTTAGAGATCTAGGCGATCAGCGACCTAAATGAGTGACGATAAATGCTGCATTGCCTCAAACGTCATTAAACATCAGCATTGGCGGTACAGGCATATCGCAAACTGCCCAGGTCCACGCTGCACTGGGAACATATTGCAAGGCAACCATTACCTCCACCCCGTACGCGGCTTCTCTAAAGACCGTTGGATCAAGCTCCTTGGCTTTTTCAATGGCATCAGGTGTACAGAGAGCGAGGAAATGTTCTCTCTTAGGACCGATTGGGAATGCGCTATTCATATAGTTAAGTATTGAAGCGAAAAGAACGGTGGCAATTCTGCAACTTACAATGCATTTCCAAGGATGCCGTGGCAGAGATTCGGTTCCTTTTTGAGGAGACCTCGACTCCATGTCGTCTCGCGTCCCCGTGCGATAGCCTGGTCGATGCGGTCGAAAAGTTCTGGGTAGAAGAGGCGTAGCGTCTGTAAAGCACAAACAAACCCAGGGGCTCCATGACAGTATTGCACGCGCTCCCAGCCTTTCTTGACCTCCATCATATCCCTACTGGACGGCCAATTCCCATCTGGTCCCTGGAGACTCAAAAGCTCCTCGACCTTCGCAGACAATTTCGGTGCGAGTGACGGAAGCGTGAGTACCAGCTGAGTGATGATGCCGATATCGCCGTGAGGGGGACCGTAGCGCCTGTCTCCGTTCCACTCCCAGTTGCCCTTGCCGTCGCTATCCGTGTCCATGATTTTCCCTGCAAGTTGGGCTATGGGGCCCTCAAGGCTCGAAGCGCTGGCGGGAATCCAGTGACGCAACATCCGTAGTAGATACAAAACGCCTGTCCTACCATATAGAAGCTCGGTCTCATAGGGGTCGCCTTGCTCTGTGGAGTAAGGGCCAAGCACCGCCGGCATGTCAGAAAGGAAGGCGAGTACATCGCTGTGCTCTTTGGACAGACAGGCCTGGAGAGCCTGAAAACAGAGTCTTTCGTTCAACAGGCCGCAGCCTTGCTCCTTGCCAACGGTAAAACATTCGATCCCGCTTCTTTTGCCCTCCATATACCGCTTCGCCCAATAGATCAGATCATGGCCGAGAATTTCTAGGCCTGGGTGAAGAGCCGAGATCTGAAAGAGAAGAAAGGCAAGACCCGTATAACCCATGAAGAAGCCACAGGCCTGCTCATCGTCATAGCTCTCCTTCGGGGGAAGGGTCTGTAGAATCTGTTCTAAGGACGACCGTAGAAGCTCTGATGGTGGTGACCGAAGGGTCTGCACTGGGATATTGTTTGAGATGCACAATGTCTCTTCCATGGCGAGTAGCTATCACGGAGTTTGACCTATAACTTTTTATTAGCTAAATTACGATGTATAGATCATTAGCCCCTAATCCCTAAACTTGAGGTCGGAAACCTCCAAGCAAGAGTGATTACGAAATTGACACGAGGTGCTGCTGCCTGCTCACCCCGCTTACCCCAACCTAGTCAGGAAGGTGATTACCCCTCAGGCGACAGGTTCCCAATTCCACACTATACCCATTGGAGCAATCGAGAGTAAAACCAAGTAATTTCTCCCAGGCTTCTCACCAGCAGAGAGGGTAGAATTCCCAATCACCATAGTCTATGGTCGCATCTGGCAGTTGCTCTCATATTGGGGCGTATTGTTGACCATGAAGATAAATGCAAGAATTGTCGTAACTATGAATCCCACAGAAGGAGTTGTCGTCACTTTGCCAACAAAATAGGTGGATTGTATTTGGTTCAGAAGCATATGTCACTGTTGGCAATGATCATAAAAACAAAAAAATAGTGCAGCTAAATAACCCAGCAGTTTTGAGATAACATTATATTGTCGCTTCATTTACAACGCCTAGCTTGATATATAACATGCCCAAATTTAACGCCGCATAACGCCGCATCAATCTAAAGACGATGATGGACCTGCCCTTTGCATCGTAATGCCAGTTAGGCTCAGAATGGCGGCTTGGGTTTTCAATTCCAATTCTTATCCGGCGTTCCCTTCCTTGTTTTATTCAAGGAGTAATCGCAATCCAGCCACGGACAGCTTAGATATAGAGGCTCTTGATGTTCTTAACAATAAAGTCGTAGGTATTGCTGCGGAAGTCGTCCTTGATGAGCTGACTGTAGGTCGCGTAAGTGTTCAGGAGCTGGTTGCCGTCCTTCCACTGCGGCCACTTGCGGTACTTGGGGTCGGTGCCATTATTCGGGTCCATGGTAGCCACGAAGGAGAGGTAGTAGGCGCGGAAGGATGCGGCGGCGTAGTTGGGGTAGATGCCGAAGAAGACTTGGATCAGATCGCTGCCATGGAAGGTACCCATGACTGGGGTGCCGTAATCGTAGCTAGACAGATAAGACCACGATGGTACATCAGGCGCGATAGTGCTAGTGCCAAGGAGCATGACACGACGGGAGAGTGTGAATGTAAGGTCACCGAGGATGGCGGCCAGGCGCTTAAATTCGGGGTACCAGTTGTTGAAGATGCCGGTGCGGAAGGGGGAACCGTCTAGCAAGCCGATGGGGTATGTTTGGATGAGCTCCGACATTTGAGCATCGGTGGAGTGGTGGAAGAACACCGTCGTAAGATACTTAACCATGTCCGCTGGGGTCTTAATGTAGCTCTGGAACAGGGCGAACAGAGTGCCTTCGTCTTCTTGATCGCCGACGATGAAGGGGACCCTCGCGTATTTGCCGTTCAGAACAAGGACATCGGGGGACTGGGTCAGGAAGACACCGTCGGGGCGAGGCAGGTATGATAGCGCCACGGAAGTGTGTGACAGTAGGCCCGGCACAGAGTTAGCTGCATTGAGGTATGTTTGGTATGGAACACTGCGGAGGCAGGCGAGGGTATCCGCCTTGCCCTTGCAGCCAGCAGCCTCAACAACAGTGTCGTAGACGACCTGACCCTTGGGGCAGTCGACGGGATCGGCGGGGATGACTGAACCAGAGTTCATAATGCCAGCGCGGAAAAGGGGCTTTCCCTTGTAGGTGTGGTCACCGTCGTTGATGACCATCTGGTCGAAAACCGAGATAGCGCCGGCAGACTCACCCCAGATGGTTACCTTGTCGGGGTCACCACCAAAGGAGGCAATGTTGTCGGCAACCCATTGGAGTCCCAAGCGTTGGTCCTTTAGGCCGAGATTGGAGGATCCGTCTTTAAGAATTTCAGCACCTGGCAGGAATCCGAATCCTCCGATACGGTAGTTGACAGTGACAAAAATCATGGGCTTGCCCTGCTCAATAGAAGACTTGACCCATGGAGATCCATCGTACATGGTGTTCCAGCCAAGCTCGAAGCCGCCGCCAAACATCCAAAAGAGCACTGGAAGCTTTGCATTGGCGGCTACGCCAGCTGGACGGTGCACGTTCAGGTAGAGACAGTCTTCGCTCTGTTGTGTAATCTTCTGGACAAAAGGCGAGTTGAGAATCTGGCCGAGGACCGAGGTGGGGATGGAATCATCGAGGGCGTCCGAGAAGAAAAACTGCGGGCAGGCGGCCTGGTTCTTGGTTGCCTGGTAAGTTCCCAGAGGCTCGGTGAGGGGTTGCGGGGACTTCAAGCGCAAGTCGCCGACAGGAGGTTTGGCAAACGGAATTCCAGGGAATTGCTCAACGTCTGCACCTCCGAGGCCAACAATTGTTGCCTGCGGAAATGGGATGACGACTGTTGGGGTTGCATATCTTGCCTGGAGCTCAGGAGCAGGTTCAACACGAGCACCCAGCATCGGAGGAGCGGGACCCTGAGGAATATCCTCGACGGGCAAGGCCAATGCCAAAGGCAATGCGAGGAGGGAGAGGAATTTCATCTTGACGGTGACGACGAATTTGGTTGCAGCGAATTCTCGTTGTCCATAATCTCACCCGGAGCGATGGGACTATATATGCTTCCCCATAATCAGACCCTTGGGAATTCCCCCGCTTCCCCGAAGACATTGTCAGCTGCCCCCACTCAGGTTCTCCATATCGTGGTGATCCGGAAACTTGAGAGCTTCCTCATTCCAATGTTCATGCTGCGACGTTAGCTTACGAGTGGGCACGAAAAACGCGGGGCGGTCTGCCGAACATGCGCATACCATTGGCCGCGTGATCTCGATGAATGGCACTTCATCAGTGGATACGGATAAGTCTCTTAGCCTACGTCGATGTAGTCAGGGCTGGTATCGGCGGAAAATTCGATCAGCATTGTTAAAATTCGGCTTAAAATGAAAATGAAATGGAGCTGTCTGACATGTGAAGGTTGGCAACATTGGCAATAAAGTTATAGGCGGTACCGGCGCTCCATTGAGCCGCCCGTACGCAATACTAAGCATTTGCAGGCATTTGCAGGCATTTGCAGGCACTTGGAGGTATATTCCAGGGTGGTATGGGACATGTGGGCGGCAATCGTTGATCGTGGTCATTGTGCAGCATAGTACTATGGTGTTGTTAGGGCGTCATTGGTATTTGTTGAGGTATTGTTGGAGTATTACTGGTGTAGCTGGCACGTGTGGAGTATGTAGCTCACGTATTCAGCGTGGGGAGTTGAATGATTAACCTATTGCGGAAGTAAATGCGAGTCCAAAATCACACCCCACGAAATATTCCCCGCAAATCGTGTCGTATCCCCTGTCATATAGCAAGGCCCCCCCTGTCCCCCCATGGGGAAAGAAGCGAACGAGCAAACCACAACGCCGGAATTCACGGCCATTGCTACTGTACACGGTATGGATCGGTTTGTTTATTCCAACCAATCCCAACATAACCTACTAAACACTACTAGAGACATTTGGCCATCGCTATCTTCCCCGCTATATATATCGTTTTGTACGCTATGCACGCTATACACGCTATATACGCTATCTAGATCCCATAGGGTAATGAGACACCACAAAGCAAAAAAACCTTAAGATTGCTCAAGATGTGATGCGAGCAACACATGCCAATCAGCCAAACCTCGGTTGTCCGGCTCAGGAACGGGGCGGGAGATCAGACACCACGGAATCTTCCACGTCCGACAAATAGATCTTGCCTTATGAATGCGGGGACGCTGAGGAAGGCTGACGGCAATGGATAATGCCTGTCAAAGGTTGATCCACTCAAGGTTTCCCCACGATCCAGCGCGTGGAGGTGGAGAAAACCCTCAGACATCCCACGGAGAAGTACATATGTCCATCTGACAAAGAGAACATCAATGCTCTGAAGCATTATCGAACAGTAATGTGATACTACCTAGCATTCGTGCAGCCCAAAGGTCTAAAGAGGGACTATGTATAACAGCAAAGATCATAGCAACTATAATTAACATATAAGCATTCAATCAGGCGGAGCTGCAATAAATGAACAAGTCACTCATAAACAGCAGTCAAAATATAAGTCCAATGGGCTTAAAGAGCTGGTATCAATCCTCGGTCAAGTCAGCTCCTCTTCACACCTTTGGGGAGCACGAGTAGTCCCTTCAAGTTACTAGGGTTTGGAGGTTGAGGTGTAGTAGTACTCTCGTCATTCATGTGAAATTGGGACGGAACATCTAAGACCACCTCAACATTACCTACAGAACTAGTCTAATGGTGCACCGCTATCAGCACAGAGAGGGGTTTTTGAGATTGTAACCGATCAATTGTGCAACCGATATCGCAACTAGCTTTACTTCCAACACGAATCTGCGTCCTGATGAGGCGGCACAGGAGGGATGTCATTTCTCGCGTGCCGCTTCTTCGTCGAGTCGATTCCGAAGCGCTCGTCTCGATCCTTGACTTTATCCCATGGTACCTTGCACGATCATTAGCACATGTAATAATCATACCTCTCAAGATGATGCTGCAAGGGGAATATGCCGCAGATTCGCATGTGCTTAATTAATATTGACGAGTTGCGACTCACCTGGTCATCCTTCGTGAAGCTCATCATTAGCTCTGGCTTCCCAAGGGGCAGCTCGTCCCCTCGATCTACCTGCCAGAAATGGAAAGTCTTGCCGTATAAGCCAACCACCTCGCGCATCTCAGCTGTTTCCGCGATCTCCCAGACCCCCTCGGGAACTAATGGATTGGGCATTATGACAATCCCTGAACGAACCTAGATCTGTAAGCCAACATTCTATCCCCTTCCTTTTTTTCGGTCTCGAACCTCATAGTCATGGCTGTGCCATAGCTTCCTCTCCTCTTTTGTCAACGCATCGTACAATTGCCTTGTGATTAGATATTCAACTCCAATCAACTTTGCGGGGTTCTTAGGCGAGTCATAGATTAGGCACTGTCTGACATTGGCACTGAGGTGAGAGCAGTAGTGATTTGCTTCGACAGTACGGGAGGTATCGGAGGCGTAGACGTGAAAGGCGTTCAGGTGTGCGCAGATTGAGTTAACGGGGGCGAAGTTTTGGATTGTGGCAGCGCCAGCATTGAGGACCTGGTCCTTCGTGGTGGGAACTCCACCCAGGGTACCATTGTACGTGGAAGAAGATTCGGCTTTGCTCATTGTAAATTATGAAGACTGTGACATGTGGTTTGTTTGTTTAAGCTAGACATGGAAGGGGTTCTCTTTTCAATATCTTTCATCTTGGAGCACTCTTGACGTCATGGATATTATCACCCCACCATCGACACGATCATAAGCATCATGTTCCTGACTATATCTTATCTATCTGATCTGCTAAATCAGTATGATAGTTATCATAGTGGGTTTCGCCCACGTAATAGTTTTTATTTTTTGGTGTATGGTTTCCGGGTGATCCTCGGTGCCAATCGCTCCCGGATAATTTAGCCAGCATCCCCGCATCCCCACCTCATATGTAACTCCTCTATACCCTCTTACCCCCACGTTCGCAGAAGCCAAATATCCGTGATTTTGAGGATAGCATACTTTGGTAGGTTTTTTGTAAAATCCCCTCAGTTTCTACAACTGCATCGTCGGTATCGTAATCTCCAACTCCCATTCCGCATCATCGTTGTGTTCCGCGTCGAGTTCATTTTCTCACAATGGCTTCTGCAAGCTTCAAGCTCAACAGCAATGGGATATCCGCTTAGTAGGACCTCCCGCTGCAGAAAGGCGACCCTCATCACTCAGCTTGGGGTCTTAATGGTCCTGATGACGAGTTGGGAACTCTAAACCGCCTCATGAACTTATCCCTGGCGTTGGACGAACGGTCGACCATGACGTTTGGACCTTCACTTCCCAGGTGACTTCACAGTGGGATAGTCTCCGCCACTTGCCTACCAGGCCGAAGAGCACTTCTATAACGGCGTCACTATGGCTGTATCCTCGGTGCTGGTGTCGGTGGTGACGGCAAAGGCGGCCGCACAACGCGAAACGGTATCCAAGCCATCGCGGAGAAGGGCATCATAGGCCACGGCATGCTGCTCGACTACCACAGCTGGTGGCAACGCAACAGATCTTCCGAAGAATCTCGATTGATTCAAAACGCATCACATTCAACTCGAAGACCTCCTCTCGTCGTCGAAAGAGCAAGGCACCGAAATACACTTCGGAGATATACTGCTTATCCGTTCGGGCTACATCACATAGCTCGCAACGAAATCTGCTTCGGAGGTTGTGGCACAGTATACCGTTGAGCCGGAGACATTTATTAGCATCGAACAGAGCGAGGAGCCGTTCCGGTGGTTATAGGAGAACTTCTCCGCCATGGCGGGGGATTAGCCGACGTTTGAGAGTTGGCCGAGCTTGCAGGAATGGAGTTTGCATGAGGTCTTATTGTCGGGGTAGGGATGTCCAATTGGGGAGTAACCGTGGGTGGAAGCAAGTTCGTCAACTCGCTTAAAAGTGGAAGCAAGTTCGTCAACAACCACCAAAAATGTAAGTACCTTTACATAGTAAATTATATATAAAGTGACTAAGAGTAATAAAAGTAGTAGAATTTCTTTAGTTAAAAACATATATAAACTACCCTTAATACTCTATTAATGCTTTTAAAATTTAATAGATTATATATATGTTCCGGCCCAACCATG